>JAKRZM010000984.1:566375-652790 GCA_036379175.1 Heliconius cydno galanthus
AAAAATTTAAATGAGTTGATAAATTTTTGAATACATGATTTAGACGTTAAAAATAATTATTATTTATTTAATGTTATGAATGAATGACAATTCCTCGCTATGGTACGAAAGGCGCGGCATTGAGATCGGCGCCACTCAAGACGAAATGTCTCGAATTCGTATGGAACATGGAGAATGGAAGAATAAGTTGTCTACCCTGAAAACCAAGAAAAAGCCTGCAAAGTTGACTTTAGAACTACCCTCCATAAACCTAATTACCACCTCAATACTAATAGAAATCAAACGCATAATTACGATTCAGCATATGTCCGGTCTGCTGTAACACCCATCTGCTGGGATCATACGTGATTGCCGTAAGGGACGTCTTAGATGCTTTATCGAATACCGATTAACCTGTAATTATTGCCCTGTACCAGGATGCATGTAAACTGATTTAACATATAGTATGTCAGGCAGAAATTTTCGTTTCCACTTTCGTTCCTCAAGCCTTGTCTGTTTACAGGAACGAAAGAAAATATTCAATATTGCATTTTCCGAGTGGGATTCGAACCTACAACCGTCGCGTTTACAGTCGCACCCTTGTGTTCCTGCGCCTCGACGGCCTCTTTTTCTTTAAAATATAATAATAAAAACAAAAGTCTGTTAAACAAAATTGAAACTAAAATTAAAATGTACTAAAAATTAGGTATGAGACAAAAATATTTACCTTAATAAATATATAAAATAAATAATAATACTCATTTAGTATTTCAAAAACAAAAAATCAAAACCCCAGCTACCCAAATCAATTGTCCTGACCAGCTCGTTCTTTAAACCTATTGTAAATTCAAGCCGACCTTAGGCAAGTACTGATTACCATATCGCGAGTCGAGCATCGCCGGGCGCGTATCTTGTATACGCATCTCGATCGTGAACGGTAGCCGCGACCTTAATGGTGCTTGATTTTCTTCTTTGTTTTATGTTGTGGAAGACTTTTTTTATATATGTAGCTAAGAAAATTTTGAGTTGAATCGGACTACACTGGACTATCGCAAGCTTATGCCACTGTGCCACAACTGGTGTCACAACCTCAAAAATGATGCCAAATAAAATAATAATAAAAAAAACCACCTGTTCATTTTGAATATGTACATAGTGTCTCTCCCACTCTCTTTAAAGTCTCATTACCGTATTCCAATTTCCAGTTGAAAACTCTAATGAATCAGGATTGACCCAACATCGGCGATCGTGTGTTTATTTAAATGAGCACTTGATTAAATAAGGACCGTTGGAATATCTACTCGTACCTGAAGAGCACTGAACTGACTACCACCTGGGTTAAGGTTCTCAATACTATCGTAGATGTTGCATGGGCTTTCTTATTTCTTGCCGAGATGGTTTTATTTAAAAATGTACAACGACCAACGAATAGTTTTCTACTAACGAATCTAACAAAACAAGACTCTAAATAAAAGTAAACCCACAAAATGCATATGCTAAACAATTTGATTAGAAAATAAAAGTAGGTAACCCAACAAGTAGTATGGGGGTCACGTTAGTTCCCTGATGAAGCAAAAACTACTGTAACGAACGCAAAGAACAACCAGCTAACGTGGTTCATCAAAAGAAATCCAAATAAAGGGACATGTCGCGAATACAAATCGGAATGCTTGCAGTAGCGAAACATAAAATTGCATAATTGATTTCGACTTTGCCAAGTTAAGGGTGGATTTTTTCTGTATGTTTGTATGTGTATGATTAGATTGAAGTGGTTTAGTTTTATTTTTTGATTGGATTTTGTTGGATTTTTGTTTTGAGAGAAACGGAGGAAGAAAAAATAGAAGATAATCGATTAATGAAAAAAAATATTTCTTGGGGATGTCAAAGAGCGTTTGACTGTAAACGTAACAGTCACTTTGTCGCTTTTACACTTGCACGTCTGTACCCCATACAAGTAAAGCATCGTTGCTTCACAATAATTCGCGAGAGTTCAGTACATTTTGATTATGCAAACGAACCTTTTTTGCATCTTTTTAATTTCGAGGCGTACGTGTTATTGACTGTCAATGGATATTTAAAGGACGTTGGTCTGTTTTAGATTACAATCAAAATGGGACAAGCATTTAGTACTAAGGAAAGTATTTATTAGGTCTATCTCAATGATTTTGCATGTAAACGAACAGTAAAGGGCCTAATGGTATTTTTCTAATTTCCTTATGTTTATTAAAAAACAAAACAACCAGTTTCAAATTCTTTCGAATAGTGTCTAAATATCTTTTAAATAGAGAATTTTAAAGAACATTACTTTTCAACATAACGGAAACTGAATAAATAAAAATTTGTTTATTTTATACATTTTGACATTGCTAATTTTCGAGACACTGCGTGTTAAGTGGCGAGACTCTACTCCTCGTTTTTTTTACTTTCGTATTCTTTTATTTCCATTAATCACTTTTATCGAAACTTATATTAGAAACTGTATTCAGACTTTGAAAGCGCAGCTTACTGCCATATATAGGAAAAATTTAAAGGTACATAAAAAAGATCATACAAATGAAACAATATTAGGCATCGAAATACACAACATGCCCACGACCGCATCACACACAGCCATTAGTGCTGTGCTCTAATTAAAAACCGTAAATATCAGACGCGTGCCGATAAATGCACAACACTAGTGTCAATATGGCGTCGTATTAACAAGCTTGTGTTAAATTAATTTAATCTGGCTAATATCTGTCTGTGACTTTTGTTGTATTTAGCTTAATTGCCTAACAAAGAGTAGATTTTTGAATATTTTATTTTAATATTGTAACATTATGATTTAAGAATATATTTTCAGAATCTTTTTAAATATATACAATAGATGCAGTGATAGATTGGGAGTTCGATTTCCACTCAGTATAATTAATTATTATTATTTCTTCGCTCTGGGAACAAAACAATATGCAGGATGGAGTTCAAACTGTTAAGACAATGCAATGTAACAAAAAATTAGTAGGCAGTATTTATCCTGTAATATACAGCGTGAAGCTAAAAATCAGTGTAATCCAGGTCAGGAAACACTTATTTAACTTGAAAAAGTTATGCCCTAATTTGTGATTTGAACTCCCAATCATCACTAAGCCCGACAAACGCTTTAAATAAATAATATCAAGGATAACTTCAAAATACTTAAAAAATAAATAAAAAGAAAAAGCACAAGCATTACTTTAATAAATACCCAAAGGAAAATAAATTAAAAATGCACAAACGTGTCCAGAGTTCATTAGACGAATGCAAAACGTTGATATTAGAAAAGCTTTAATTAAAAATCGTAAATATCGCAACGGAGTCGATTACGATACAACACTATGCTATAGATAGGTACTTATTGAGTTCTGCAATTTAAATGAAAAAAACTTTAGGTAGGTATAAATGTAAATGAAGAACGTGTTAATTGGGTATTTGAACGTGATGGGTATAGGTTTGATTCTTAATAAAGGGATGATTGGTTTCAAATAAATAGATGTGTATTGTTTAATTAGCTAGTTACCTATATTCTGGATATGCAGATTACGCCGTTTATGGGATAAATAAGGTTTCGTTGATTATGGTTTGACTTAAAAAAAACCCTTTTTAAGGTTGTTGGGTAAAAATTATAATAAGAATTCGATAAATCGTTAAGTTCCATTACTCAACAGGAAATATCTGTAAATTCTCTCCCGTAATCGAAATATATTATTATATTCTTTATTGCACAAAACAAAATACAGAAATTTAAAGAACAAAACTTTGGTTGACAAGGGTTTGGTTGACAAATATAGCTTGAAGTTAACAAAAAAAAACCTAAATATAATGTTGACCACGTCGCATGTGTGTGTCGATACTTACTGACTCGGACGTGGTTAGTTCATTTTCTAATGGGGGCAAAGTGTCAGATATTTCTCTTGATAGTAAAATTTAACTTACTGAATTCCGCAAGGATTTGGTAATACGTACCTGTAATCAAAAGTTAATAAATATTAGTTGTGTTATAATAACTGNTGGGATAAATAAGGTTTCGTTGATTTTGGTTTACTTAAAAAAAAATC
Organism: Heliconius cydno galanthus; assembly: GCA_036379175.1. Taxonomy (NCBI): domain Eukaryota; kingdom Metazoa; phylum Arthropoda; class Insecta; order Lepidoptera; family Nymphalidae; genus Heliconius; species Heliconius cydno. The sequence goes on from JAKRZM010000984.1 coordinate 570,428, forward strand.
CCTTTTCAAGGTTGTTGGGTAAAAATTATAATTAGAATTCGATAAAATGTTAAGTTCCATTACTCAACAGGAAATATCTGTAAATTCTCTCCCGTAATAGAAATATAGCTTGAAGTTAACAAAAAAAACCAAAATATAATGTTGACCACGTCGCATGTGTGTGTCGGTACTTACTGACTCGGATGTGGTTAGTTCATTTTCTAATACGGGCAAAGTGTCAGATATTTCTCTTGATAGTAAAAGTTAACTTACTGAATTCCGCAAGGATTTGGTAATACGTACCTGTAATCAAAAGTTAATAAATATTAGTTGTGTTATATATAATAAATGAAAATATATATTTTAAATGAAACCGTCCATACTACTTACTTAGAACTATTGTTTTTATAGTTCTGGTCACACAAAACCAGAAAATAGAGAAGTTTCTAATTATGAATTTCTAGGCTTTCACCGCCAAATACGAAAAAATATATAAAAACCTTCTTATACTCTTACAAAATGCAAAAAAATGGGATCCATACAAGAGGCGGGAGGAGAAAAGTGTAAGTCTTCTTCTTGCCATATGTTAACACTTTCAAAACCCAAAAAATATCACTTCAGAGACTTCCAGCACCAAACTAAACAGAGCCTAAGGCGGCAATTACGTATTGCCATAAAACGTGCATTAACTCCCATACACAAGTGTGCCGTGGGGACATTCCCTAATCCATTTACGATATAAAGAGGTATAAATCAAACTTAATACTGCTACACGTGTTGATAAAGCTCATGTAGGACCGCTAAGGGTATGTATACACTGTGGTGTGGTGGTGGTGGTGGTTTGTGGTTATAGAGGAGGTATAGGTTCATATTTTGATGAAAGTTTGTAGATCAATAATGTTGCTATTATATTTGATTTTTTCTAATTCATGACTTTTTTCAAAGTACAAAAATTTAATTAATTACGGAATTACTAAATAAAAAAGTAAATATTTTATTAGCTTTTCCTTTTACATACATACCTTATTTATCTTATATATAGACACTCTTTATACACCTAGTTGGCTTGTTTTAACTGGTAATAAGTTTCTATACTTAAAACATAACATCTCCAAATAAAACTGAGTGATTAGTCACTAAAATAATTAATCTCTGTCAAAGCAAAATTAACAGAAATGAAAATATATAAACATAATTTAAACAAAAAACCCATACAATATCAACTGTAGAAACCATTTAAAAGACAATAGTGTGTAAAACTAGAGGCGATGCGAAATGGTATTACGGGGGGTTGAAAATGCAAAGGAATCGGGGTGAAGTGTCCCCAGACCGGACACTTTGAACGAATTATGACGGTCATTATTAGAACGTGGACAGAATTAAATTGCCTCCCTCACCCCCCCTCCCCCCTGTCTCCCCTAAGTACCCACCTGGGTAGTGCCTAGATACTGTTTGGTTTTATCTTAGATTATCTTTATGTTGTATGTGTTTTATTTAATTTAAGTATTGATTTTTGTTTATTTTTAATGAAATATGATTTAAGCTAGTGAATATTGATGTTTCATTAAATAATAGTAATTAATTGTAGCGAGTTGAGTAGCGAATCTTAACACCGAGCTTGGTCTATTAGAGCAGAAAGCAGCGCTCGACTGGGAATCGAACCAATAGCCTTCATGTTTACGGTCAATGTTATCTCAATGGGCCACTACGTCCTCAAATAATAATTCTTTACTTTCTTCTTTACTTTACATTTCAATTTAATTTTTTCAAAATTTTCATCCAAACATTTCCGATGTAATTAATTAACAATATCATATCTAAGTAACGCCCACCCAAAACCACCCGAAGTCTAAGCAGAGCAGTCTAGTAAACGTGAAGAAAATATTTTAATTTAACCATTGCACCAAATAAGAATTCGAAACCACCAAGACACAGAAAATTAACAAACAAACTATTACTGTAATTAATATTCAAGAACAAAAGTAAACTATAATGAAATAACATGAAACAGAGCCGCCTAATCTCCTAAACTGAAGATACTATAGTCCAATATTTTCTTTACATTATAGTCGAGTTAGATAAGAAACTCATATAGATTAGTGCGGTACGGAGATAGGTAGAATCAATAGACAAACTTACATTTGCAGATTTGATATAATCTTAACAAACTCTTCTGAGATGATATGAATGTGTGTGTATGTATGAAATATTTAGTATGAGTGAGGTACAAGTCATGAGATGTTGCCAGAATATAAAAAAATATATATTATAATATTTTTATAATACTCTCGACTATTTAAGGTGTATTCTATTATAATTATGAAATAGGGTATTAGACTACGCCACCGGTCCTTATTATGTTACATGAGTAGAAAAAGAAATGGACAACGAAGTTGTTTTTGATATTTTTTCACAAAATCATAATCTGATATTAATAATTCTTTAAATTATAACCTATGGTGAAGATACACTTTTTCATTTGTTTGCGAAGTCAAATACAAAGTTACTGAATATAGTTTCACAAAACAAAAACCATTATAGAATAAAATATCTCTAAAATCATCATGTTTTTATTTAAAGGATATGTGAAAACCGCTAAACGCTACCGCTCACAACTTACACCTAGCACAATATTAATAGAAACCATATAAACCGTCTAAGTTAAGACTATCGTGCCGCACCACGTGAGATATGGCGCGTTGGGTGCAACTCCAAACAATGGGATTACAATTATTTGCCGTTTTATTAGGTCGTTACTTAACTACGTTATGGATGTAAGAATTAATTAGCGTTTGCGTTGGTGCTTGTTGTACGATTTGATTAGATAATGATGGGTCTAATATTTAAATAGATAGGCTTCTTCAAATGATTTTACAAGAGGTTAGTTTGGCTATTATATATTACTTAATTATACTGAAATATTTAATATTTTCATTTATTCCCCAGATTTTGGAGGAAAGTGAAAAGCGGAGTGCTTTTCACTAGGATTTCCTACCCGTCTGCTCTGCTACTGGTAGGATACAGCGTGAAGTTAAAAAAAAGTACAATTACTTTTCAGCTCAACCTTTTTGGCGGAAAATTTGATGGAATATTTGATGGATAGAAAATAGAAACCGTAGAGACTTATCACTATTTTTTATTTCTAATTAATAAACGACTTAAATACTTATTTAGTACTTAATCATTAAGTATAAGTCATAATGTAATGAGAAACTGCGAAGATGACAAAAAATGGGTCTAGCTCTCGGCCAGACACATAACTCTAACGCTATACGATAATGTTGAGTAGATTTTAATATATTCATATACAAGCAACCCTCTCGCGGCTTCGTTCGCTTGAACTATGCAATTATTTTTTTCACTAATTAGAATTAGTGTAGTGTTCTAATAATATTATCATATTAAAGACAATATCCAGACTTTGGAAACTAAAGTTTCAGTCAATTATATAAAACAATAACTTGATAATAATTTTGTCAAAAAATATTTTAGATTCATACAACATGTTTATTTATGAAACGATTTAAGTAAAACAAACATATTTTAAGGGAACTTTGCAAAAATACCATAGCTAATATAAATGAAAACGGCACCTAAAAATCGATCTCAGATATGAGATCTAAATACCAAATATAAGTCCGAATTATAATTGAATTTAAAGCCGCAGAACTGGGAGGCAAAAATTATTGTTCCAATGAGTGGAATCGAATTCACAACAACCCTGTTTACGCTGTCAGACACTGCTCCATAGAAAAAGTATTGTAACAGGATAAATAACAAAATTACATATCAAAGATAGGACAAAAGGTACTTATAATAAAACAGTCGTATTAGCATTAAATAATTGTTTTAATAACAATAAAGAGAAGAGTACTAAAATCGAGATACTGAAATGAGATTTCAACAATAAATAACATTGTAATTATAAATATGAAATATTTAATATTGCTTTAAAATTGCAAAATATTAATTTGTTTTTATTATCAAGATAAAATTGAAGGTCTGTTATTATTACCTCAAAAATATTAGTTTTTAACTACGGGTAAGCGCACTCTAAGTGCGGAAGGTATCTAAGACCACAGGTATTGTAAGGCAGGTGTCGCAATGTGTCGAAACGTCTTAAAAATGGACAACAGTGTTTTATCATTAAGTGATCTATCTATCTTCTAGAAGCGCAAAAAAGAAAAAAGCGGAGAATTTGACACTAAATCACCTCATACCTACAAGGGGGAAAGTATGGAAAAACCTAGGGAAGGAAAGTAAACAGAAAGTATAGAGTAAACATAAACGGTAAAATAAGCAGTTAAATACCCCCGCTATTATATTTGCGAGAATCTCGTTAAAAATAAGTATCTTTAGACAGTGGTGCTCAAAGTTTTGTGATTTTTTTTACTTTTAAAATAAAATTATTGGTAAGAATGGTAAAATTATAATAACTAGGCAAATACATACTTACTTATTGTATAAAGTTTATAAGTATTTAGTATTATGTAACTACTGCTACTACTGTAACTTACCGCCCATTTTTAACAAATTATGAAAATCTATTCTGGCGTTAGATTTTATTCAGAATTATATTTTTGAACTCTAAGTATATTATGATGATACTTATACATATATTTTCATACACATTCACATACAATTTCTTACAACCAACATTAAACAATTTAACCTAACTATTTTCACAATTTACTTTCACTGTAACTTACAACTTTTATTCACAAATCATACGATAAAGACATAGTTTTCTCTACTCTCCTATACAATTTCTATACTTTTAACATTATTTCTCCAAGTTTCAGTTTAGACCGCCGACCGCGTACCGTCATAGCGTATACTAAATTATAATGTTTTATGGCTTAATACTGCAGATAAGGGGAAGGAGCCTATTATGAAGCGTGTTAACGGTATGGGGTGGCGTTTACGGATGCGATTTTTGTGTTTCCTTGTGTTTTTGTATAATGTCTAATATGATTTGTATTATACTTACTTTGTGTATAATTGTGGTTTATCGATATATATGTATGTAATTGTTATAAGTTTTTATTGGGATTGATAGATTTATCAACCTACACCCAACACATACTATCTCCAGTATTTGACCGAAAGTGGGGGACGGAAGTGTCCTAACACTAGAGGCCCATGTACCCTCTGCCTACCCTGCTACGTACAGGATACACCGTAAAGCTAAAAAAACAAAAATAAACCCATACAAAGCAGACATTAAATACAATCATTACATACTCCTACATATCATAATAAAAAAGTGTTAAAACCCACAAAAGCTCGGCAGCGCGATAATGAAATCGTAAATCCGCGAGTAAACATTGAAATATAAATCGTGGTTTGGTTTGGCGTGCCACTGTCCTGTCCCGCTGGCCGACATTTTTGCGGCACGCGTCCGCGTCACTTCAATCACGTCGACTCGTTAGTGTATTTTAAATGACCGCACTCTGGCACGCTGGCACTGTATTATCTAAATGTTTTGATTTGGTTGTAATTATTTTTATTAATAAAGGCCATTGAATTGAAATTGCTTCAAGCATTGCGAGTTGAGGAAAGAGGAAATTAAAATATTAAATATTTCATGCCACAACCACCTTCGATTTTAAGCTTCATTTTCATAATATAGTTCAGGTCCCGCTTCACAACTATATGCTCCAGTAGTAGCACAAAGCTAGTATTATAAAATGAATTTCAACTTGTTTCACGTTATAACGCGGCAGTATGTCAGCCAGCGCCTGTCAATCACAGCCGCGACCGCAAGCTCGATCTATTATATTATAAAATAATTTTATTCCCATTTTTTGCATAATAACTGCTACAGTTTTTTATATTTTTTGTGTTCTCATATGATTGATTAATAATTAAATGTCAAATGTTTGAATTAATTTAAATTACTTATAAGATACTATGTAGGATACGGTTACAATATTTGTAAAGTTTGAGAAGCTCCAAATTTAAATGTCATTTATTTATAATTCCACTTAAATTATCACTTGTTATATCTGTCGATTTACCTTTTAAAAATATTTCAGATTTCATGACTTGAAGTTCTTCAATTAAATTAAATTATAAATCATCATACAGAGTTACTCTTAAGCCTAAAAGAACTTTAGTCTAATATTTCAGCATTAGACATGCAAACGAATAAAAAAGTAACCATTTGTTATGACACAAAACAAAACTGTACCAAATCTAACTTACTAAACAACAAGTACAAACATAAAACGAGAACGCACATAGATTTATAAACAGAACCGACACTAACCCACTTTAACATGTCAATGGATCCGCATAAAAGCCTAAAAGGTGATAAAAAACAAAAATGCACACCCATCCCACCGGAGTGGGCACCGTGCATGCATCTTTTTCAGTACACTGACAAATGGCTGTGAAAGCGGGATGAGTCCGGATGAAAAATCATTCGACAATTCTGACGGTCGCTTAGCCGTCCCGCCCCGGCCACTTTTTAACCAGGCTTCATCAATAAAAAAGTGAGTAAAAAACGTGACGTCACAGCTTCACGCCAACGCTAGTGGATAAATCAGAAGGTACACTAGGATGGAATCGGCTCGGTACAATTGTGGTTTATAGCCTTTTGATTTACACCAGCCAGCGTATAGCGCCGCGTATTTTAATGCGAACGATAGTGGGGTAGCAAAATAAAATGCCAGGATTTGGGCCGGAGCTGAATGAACGTTTGTGAACTTTTTTGGTGTGAAGGTTTTGATTTGTTTCGTATTGTTTATGAGGGTTTTTGTTAGGTTTTAGTACTGTTAGTTGTACATAGATAAAAGTTAGCTAACGTTATACACCAACAAATAGCGTGAAACGATTGTAGAAACAGACCAAATCCATATTTAAACACACTTGCCTTACTAAAACTCGATAAAACTAAAAGAATGACAGAAAAAAATGTACGTATAAATTGAAAAAAAGGCGACAAAAATCGTTTCCATCTACATCAACCGCTTGACTTTGACGAACAGCGCATCACGTTCAACTGGTGTTCCGCGGCCGCGCTCACTCATTCCTCACTCCGCCTCGAGTGATCACAGATCGGTTTTCGACTGACTTTTTTTCCAGTTTTTTATTGCGAAACTGAATTCAGATGGGACCTTTTTTTACGCGGCTGCCTTTTGAAGTGTTTATAATTTGCAATGGTATTGGTTAAGCGACTCGGACTTGGACCCACCTGTGTGATTTTTTTGTTGAAATATGACAATGTTAGGGTTTTAGTTTGTTCTTTTGTAAGCTTTCGACGCTATAATCTTTATAGTTCTTTATGAAATTATTATTTTTTATATAAATTAAAGGTATTAAATCAAGAACATAATATATCGATCATATTGCAGGAATGTCACGTAAAATTAAGGATCTTCTGAGGACATGTAGGAAGACGTTGATGACAGTGTACGAGACGAGTGAGAGAAATGTGTTAAAAGAAGTGACTTTTGTCATCAAATTTAAATAACAAAATGTACATAAGTTTACGGTACCTACTGTAAGCTATGTAGACATATTTTCGATGTCGCAATTAACCATAAACTTGGAAAGTAGAAACGAAAGTGTCTTAATTGGGAGCGGAGTACCTTAACATTAGATTCCCACATTCATTCTGCCTATCCTGTTATATGCGAGATACAGTAACTCTAAAAAATATATAATTAATCGTTATTATATCATCCATATCCAAAACACTATAAATATTTATAATGTTTAAAAAAATCTCCCAGCTAACCATGCCAATTATAACATAAATAAAATACCAATAGTTAGAGATCCAAAGCTGTTATAACAAAGCGACATTAAAACTATTACCGAGCAGTCAATACCCAAACACGTCTACTCGTACATCGATCGTGAAGACCGGCCATCATAAAAAGAAAGCAACCCCCCACAATTCCGCTCACGTCTGCTAGAACTGATTGACACGAGACGTCCGCGCCTTCCCACCCCCAGACTACCCCCAGACTCCCCCCCACTCCCACCCCACTTGACCTGCGTAAGGTAGGGTAAGAAACATGTGAGAAATGTCATCAATGCACTACGTTTCATATGGAGTCGATATCGGTATTGACATTTTACTCGATTAATAGAATATGGACGCAGGAAAGAGTGTTTATGATTTCTTTGTAGTTTTCCAATTGGAATATTCTAATCTGTATACATATATAATATAAAAACTTAAGTTTCTGAGTGTCTGGTTGATAATGCATTACCGAAAAACACAAAATTCCAAAGGCGAAAGCAAAATTGAGTGAGAATAGAAATCACAATTGTCGCATATATCAGATCAGCTATTTCTGTAATAAATTAATAAGCAAGCATACATTATTCATGCACACGTAATAAGAAAAACAAATGAATAACAAGTAGAAAATTAAAATTCCAATAAAAAAATGAACGGCCACGTAAATAAAGTGTGGTCCAGTAATTTGGAGACACGGACAGGGCTGGCTGAAGTTTGTTAATTTGTTCGTTCCATCGCAATAGTGCGAGACTGGGAACAAGTTCGAATTGCTTGCAGTTTGCTAAATAGCTGGTGCTGTCGCCTGATGGTATTGGAATTGAATCAATGTAAATATTGAGAAAAAAGGGCTTCACGCTTTTTACTGCATAGCAGGGTAGGCAGAAGGATTCTAGCGTAGAGAGAGACACTTCGTTTTTTTCGATCCCAATCTCTATTTTCAAAACATTGCATGGTGATTGGCAGAATTCAGTCAATCTAAGGAATTATTATTTTTATTTTAATTTAAGCTTTATTAAGAAAAATGTTCTAATATAAACTTGGTCGTTCACGGTTGTCTCATATGACTATAATAAAACAAAAACACATGTTATTAAGTTATTAGTTCCCAAACGGCCGATCACATGAAGATATCCTAGATGCTAATAACGAACAGGCCGCGTCACGCCTGCTGGCGGGCACAGACGCAATACAAAACTCCAAACAATAGACATTAATAAGAGAATATTTCTATCTACCCACCCCGGGATGCGCTTATTAAAACATTTCACCAGCCAATATCAGATAGGACGTGCACAATATGTGCCGCAAACTCCGTCCATGTGACGACCTGTGGGAATCGCGGCCGAGAAAACTTCATTAACTCCAACGACCCCCTACCCCCGCCCCCGCTTCCCCGCGCTCAACCCCCGACCCCCCGGTGACGGACGGGGACGTTCGCTTATTACGTCTCGAACGTGCCGCGAAAATCGAAGAAATGTGACGTAAATACGTGAAAGAATCGTCTCACTGATTGGCCAGGCTTTGTGCTCGACTGACCGGTTAATGCTGTATCTCGGAGGACCATTTTTCGGATTATTATGTGCCAGTTTCATATGATTGCATCGAATTTCTTTGTAATCCACATAAATAAACATATGATGATATGAAGAGATGGTGAATACACGCTAAGTTTATAAATGAGATTGGATTCGTTTCGTTTCCATAAATTTTTTCGACGGATATTGGAATAACTATAGTCTGTTTCGTTGGAACAAAGCGATCCAAATAGATGACCGCCGATATATCACAAAGCTCGACGAGTTACACTAAAATAAGCATTTTTTTTGGCTATTTCCATATACCAGTATAAATGCATGCAGTGATCCCTCAATCAAATTTCGATTTGGAATGAAACGATACTATATATTCAGGCCGTTCCAGTTTATGTTACAAAGAACTTGGTGTCAATTTTAGATGACCTTTTTGTCCGAGCTGCGAAGGTTGAGGGAAAACCGGCCACGCATAAATTGTGATAGATGGTATTTGCTAAAATTAAGAGACGTGGAGATATCTTAAAGTCGTAATATTAGATTGGAACAACCTGTTGTCCTGCATTTTAATTGCAGAGTAGCTGATAAATGAATTTATGGCCGTCGTTGCACAGTGGCCCATCGTTTGACTGTAAATATGATGATTGTAGGTTCTCTAGTAAGCGAAGGGACGCTCTAGTAGACGAAGCGTGGTTTTGAGAACCGCCACTTAACACGCAATATTGTGAAAATTCTGCGGATAATGAGGAACGATGTAGCTAAACATTGCGTTCCTTCTGTCTACACTGCTATGCGAAATAAACGGATTTTTTTTGTTTTTAAAAATATATAATGACTTATTCATAATTTGAAACATAGTTAGAGATAATAAAAATATTATTCATATTTTTTTAGTAGAACAAAAAATAATTTGTGGACATCGAAAAACCAAAAAAAAAAGACAAAAAAAAACCTGTGAACACAGATTTTTTTTTTCATTTTTATTTTAACATAGTTAACAAACTATTTGGTCAAGTTTACAGCTCATTTAGTATTATAGCATCCGTCTCTGAGTTTTTCTTAGAACGTTGTATGCGGACCACACACGAGACCGCTGACATATTGATGATTGGTAATACTTGACGTGAGATACGTTCCGGTTGAAGACAACATTATATATAGAGACCGTCTTAAGTTTCTTACTTTAACGTGATGGGTGTAGCTTCGAGTCCTATAGGCATTATTTACATTATTTTCATTTCCTTCCTCTGGTAGACTAAGCGCGGCGTTAAAACCCGCCACTAAATTATGTCTCGAATTCGGGCGGATAAAGAAAGGCGTATCCTAAAACTATCTCTACCTCCTCTGCAATACGATATAAAGCGTGAAACCGATATGCATAAAGTGTTCTCATCAAATTCAAAAATTATTACATTGTAAACTAGAAATAGAGATAATATTGTCATTTCTAAAATAAACGTTGCAACTCAAACCAATGAACAAATATATATTTTTTTTAGAAATAATTAAATCCTGTCATTCAGCCTAACTACGCCAGCACAGATCGATGACTGACATCGACTGCGGTAGTCCCGTACAGCGCGTGCCAACTATTTTAAACTATTTCATATTCTGTGTTTGTCACACAGTTTGGTTTGTCATTTTTTTATTTTTTATTCACAGCTGTTCGGTTTATCGCTGTAGACAGAGGGCTGTAGCGATTAGGCACTCCTTTCTTCACTTTCTATCGCATTATCGAGACATTGCTTGTTTACTGACGGAATTCAATTCTTGTTACCAGACCTAGGGAATGATTAATCTATTACCTTAAGTGGGAAACGAACCAATACAATCCAATCAACATGTTTATACGCCATAATAGCAGATAAACGGTATATAGGATGAAGCTAAAAAAAACTTAGAGCTGACGTAAGTTCAAGTTCAAGTTAAGTTCACAATATTTTAACCCAAAAATCGTTCCAAATGAAATACTACATAAAACTAAGGTAAATTCTTTGTAATATTTACATACGCTTTAAATATTACAAAAAAAATATTAATTTAAAGACATCTGCTTAAGAAAACTACTAATGAACGTTTATACGAACGACAAAGTTAAAACTTCGACTGATTTCACCTTTGGTACCTTCTATTTAGGTTTTATTTCAGTAATGTAAGTCCCTCCGGATCAGTAATAGGACGCGATGTCAATAAAGATTAAGTGGGTTTTCAGAGTCGAGTTACGCGTCTCGGACAGACAGATGGACAATCCAGTCGTTGACGTGTGATTGACAGACACTCGGCTGACTTGGAAAAGAAATACTCTGACGTACTTAATGTTGACAGTTTGTCACGTTAATTTTGCTTCTCTTTTTTTCGATTGACCCAAATTGTTTGTTGAGGATTTGTTTGTTTTTACCTAAGTTTGAAGGTGGTTTTTTTAATTATTATTTTCACGCTGTATCCCGCATCAAGCAGGTTCAAGGTTGGACTCCCACTCAAGGGAATTATTTATTTAATACTTTCCTTTCCTCGTTCTGGGAACAAGGGGGCTTTGAGTACCACCATTCAATAAGCAATGCCTCGAGAACGGCGGATAGTGGGGACGAAGACGTAGAATATTAACACTAGGTTTGTAAACATCCTTTGCCTACCCTCTATTTGCGGAATACAGAGTGAAGCTAAAAAGTTACTAAAGTACTTGCAAATATAAAAAAATTCTATAATTTAGTGCTACAAAATGATTTGTTTTCGAATGTCGATCTAAATTTCCAACGCAAGGCTGTCAGTCACGCTGTCAAGAGATACGGCCATTGGTTGAAATTTTAAATGAAATAATGTCGAAACAGTCAGTGTGTAGGACGTTCCTGTCTATATTTAAGTTTTGTATTAGTTTTCGTTATCGTAGTTGTTGTGGACAGTTATATTTTCTTATTGTGTTGTTTGATAAGAAGCTTAGATTTGTTATTTATTATCATTATTTTAAGAGACCTCGGTCGACCTTCGAAAATACCATTTTGATGATACTAGAGCTCCCCCTTCAGTATCGTCACGTAAAAATCATCACGACCTCTCTGAAGAAATGTATGAAGTTGGACAGGGCGAAAAAGGTATACAGAGACGGGCGTTCCAAGTCTAAGTAAGCGTGTGATTTGAATTTACAACCAAGGCCCTAGCTAGTTATTTAACTCTAGATCATAACATCTAACTAATATTATACAGCTAAAGAGTTTGCTTAGTTGAACGCGCTAATCTCAAGAACTATTGCATCATGAGGAAGGCTACAGTATAATTATATTACATTACGTTTACAATTTAAATGTACAGATCAGTTCAGTTTAATATTCGGGCGTGCCAGTTGAACACTAATCACTCCGCCAATGTCACGTTGTATGGAGAATACAAAACAGGAGACATAGAGAACTACAGAATAGGAGAATGAAGAGAATTCATTTGAATATAATCTGTACCTGCAGTCAAACTTACCACGGGCACTTAGAATGTGTCATGTGTCATAGTTGGACCAGGCTGAAGGTAAAAGATAGTCGTATAATATATAATAATTTAGATCACGTCCATTTCAATAAAGCGATAGGTATAATAAGAACAGTCGTGGAGCTTCGACTATCAGTCACAACCAATACTAATAAAGCGCTGGTGTCATTCATGCGTACGCGCACCTGTCTCTACACTGTGCGCCGAGCGGGGGACAAAAATAAATATTGATATATTTGTATGTATATCTGTCTGTATATGTATGATATGGATCGACCTTACTTTTCGACGTTTATTGTCAGATTTAGCTTTGTTGAGGTTGTAGTGGATATGACAGGTAGAATATTTTTTAAAATATTATATGTATCGGTGTTGAGTTCCGCTACTCTAATAATGATGACGACATTGATTGATGAGATGACAATATGTGTTATGGTAGTTAGTATCTTTTTCTAATCATATCTTTAATAATTCATATTTATAATCTGTACTTATTAACAAAAGAGATTTATTGCAAATCTGTAAATAATAATTGTGTAGTTAGGTCCACTTGAGAATGTTATAATCACATTAAAATAGAATACTATCATAATATCGTTTATCGTTATTCGTGTGTTTTCTTTACAACGTTTCATAGACAGAGTCATTTGTGCCTGATTGGCACATTCGGGACGCCATAGTCAAAAACAGAATACGAGAAAAAATAATATTATTTAAATCTATGATTGTAGGTGGTAAAACTTCACATTCTATCTACTTGCTTCCAAAAAAAATAATAGTTGAAAAAAGAATAAACAAAACCATCCGATTATCCATACAAATCCAAACCTAAAAATCACTTTTTGCCTCAACTTTAAACATATACTTATTGATTGATTGATGTTTATTCAGTGCGCATTAGCGAGCCTACCTGAGAGTTATTGATATTGAGACGTCTATATTTCTACTAAAATTATAATATTCTTCATCACTTATATAACCAACAGTTTATCTGTCAGATATAATAACTAACAGTTATTATATCTGGCAGGCAATCATTCAAGTTAAAATTTTGACCCATAGTTAAATTTTGGGTGTCGAAAATATAAATTGATTTGTCTATTTAAGGCTATCAGCGAAGGTGTTCTCCTTTGATGGATGTTCGACGATTTAAAATAAATTGTGCTTAATTAAATTGGGTTAGTGGGATATAGATCATTTCGTGGCGAGTGGGACAGGTTCACGCAAGGTGACTGGGTGTTACATTTTTTTGAAATTTGTATTTTTTTTATATTTTTTGGTGTATTGGTTTATTTTTTCTACTATGGTCTAATTTTTGAGATATTGCTCGCATCGGAAGTCAATTATGCGATTTTCAATTTGTTGCACAGAGCGAGGAAATCAAAATAATTCGTTACCTCGATTAGGAATTGAACCCACAAACTGTCGCGTTTACAGTGAACCATAGTAATGCTCAAATACATCAGCATAGATTTTTTCAAGAAATTATAGGCCTGAATATTTGATATTAATTTCAGCTTGATACATCCATGCCATCTCGAGATAAATGGTCTTGACAGACGGACAACACAGTGATCCTAAAAGGATTACCGTTTCTTTCTGAAAAATTAACTAATTAAAATCGCACAAAGATAAAGAAACTAATAAAACCTTTTAAAAATCTAACATACGTAACTATATAACAAAAATACAAAAAGCCCATAGTAATTAAAAACAACCTGCATATCCTTGCATTACCATACATACCAGCACCGGCAATAATCGCCATTAATCGCGTCATACCCACGTTATCTCTCACATCGGGATTCGAACTCGCGCCCTCGGGCGCTCCGCTGACTGATGGCGGCGATGCAGATGTATGTACGAGTGTAATCTGCTCAGGGATACCACTTGTTCTTTTTATATATCTTACTTATTATATTATTATAGTATATCGTATTTATTTATTTATAATATTAATGTGAAAGTTGTGAGAATGCATGTTTGTTCCAATTTCACGAAAATACTACTGAACGGATTTAGATGAAACTTTGCAGTATAATAGATTATCCATATGAATAAAACATACACTACAATTTATATTAAAAATATTATACTTTCTACAGAATTCTGGAGGCATTGCGTGTTAAGTGGCGGAACTCAATGCCGCGTTACAGAGGAAATGGAAATAATTCATTTCTTCGAGCGGGAATCGAACTCACAACCTATCGTGTTTATAGTCGGACTCTTTTAGCCCTGGCCTCTTCTCCAATAAATCGGCCTTTCAAATCAAAACAATAAGATTTTTTAATTCGAACCAAAAGCTCCTGATATTATCATGTAATATATTTACATATAGAAATATTGATGACAAATCAATTCATCGATTAATTATGATAACATATGAGCGACAGCCCTGGAGACAGACAGTTGTATAGTGGTCCCGCAAGATATGGGCGTACGAAACAAAGACCAGCAAATAACATGATGCGATCAAGCCATCAAAATTAGCGAGCTTTATGATGGCGGTGTGTGACGCTATCTTGTTAGTTACGACCTTGGGGTCTCTTATATATTATTGTTTTTTAATAATCAACAGAAAGGGACTACAGCTATTATTTATTTTTGAACGGATCGCCAACTAGATAGACCCAACGCCGCTTAGATTGTACAATCGGATTCTATGCCTTCCTTCAATCTTGTAAAATAAATACTATGTAACTTATATATCTTCCTTGAAACTTATTAATTCGGTCTTAATATAATAGTACATGCACATTCTTATTTTTTAATATAATTTGTCAACTGAAAACCAAAAACAACCAAACAAACCAAAGCAACCAAACCAAACTTCACCACCAATCCATCTTCCAATAAGATTTGCAGCATCGAATCAATAAAAGTGGTTCCCTCAGTCTCCGTGTCCCCAAGTATTTTGTAATGGAACAAACACCGATAAGATCTGCATCTTGCACGAGCACGTGATACTCAGCAATTAATCGGGCAAAGTAAGGACATGAGAACTGAATTAAAATTCACAACTTATCGATGCCTTAAAAGGGAGGACATGCGTCATGATTGACGTATAGCTGCTAGCTATATGAGTGTATGATAAAAATGTGAGTGATCGCTGTCTTTACACGGATTATATATAAGAAACACGATTATTGGGGGTCTTTATCAATGTAATAGAAACCAAGACAATAATTGTTTGTTTACGTTTGTGAACACTACTCCCAGAAACGGCTTAACGGATTTAAATGCAGTTTTCACTATTGGCAAACATTAATTAATATTAATGTTTATTTATTTGAATCGGTTCATATACTAAAACAGTTAGTACTTTCCGATATAGACAAAGTCGCGGGGCAAGGCTAGTTGGGAATGAAGTAATAAATCATAGCAAGAGGAGCGAGTTAGCATCGGCCGTGACTCCGCAGTGTTGCCAATCAATCAGACTGATAAAACAATTTATTGATTACGTCATTCAATTACAGACCAACTTCAAAACACGAACGACAGGGAAGTCAAATAATAATGGGCTATTTATTATCTTGTTAAATTATTATCTTTGATATTTAAACAATGTTTGTGATCAAAATTTGTTTTCCTGTTATAATCTGGTGCTCTTACATATAGATGCCTTTTTTAACTTCACTCTGTATTTCACATATAACATAGCAGGGTTGATAAAGGGAACCTAATGTTAAGACTTGGTGACAAAAAAGTCATCATTGAATATCCATAAACTATTTATATTATTATTTTGTATTTATAAAATAACGATGAACGAACTGACGTTTTAATAAATTACTTGAAGTAGACCAAAGAAACGAAAATGTTTTACTTGCTTTATTTTGGTGTACTAAATATTGTGGGACTGGGCTTATAGTGGGAATCGAATCCACAACTATTGCATCTACTTAGGTCTTTCACAAGTAAAAACCGACGACACTTAGGTATTCGACACCATTACTACCTCCATACATTACAATGCAATTTAAAGTAAGTTCGTACCATATAACCGGTGGCTGACAAAGAGAATGGTTCCAACAAAATGGATCCATATTAGATATAACCAGACTGAAGGTGCCCCAAGAGCACAATAACGATGAGCCCGCGTTAAAGAAGTGCATTAATTTGCATTTCAATGCAGTCTTGAATTGTCTCTACTGTACTATACTACTGGAGTAGGTAGTAGGTAGTAGGTGCAGTAATCCGGAGGATTCCTGCAAAAATATGTGCAGGATAGGCATTTGGTATTAAGTTTGTAATTTATTGTGTCATAGTTTTAAGTAGTTTTTAGGTTGAAATAGTTTTATGGTTCATTTTGTTCAAGGTAGTTATTTGCAATATGATATTTTCTTTTAGTTTAAACAAGACGCGGTTTTCAATTTCCGCCTAATTTTCAGGACGTAGCATGTAAAGTGCGGGCTCAGTTGAGACCAGTTAGTTTGAGCGTAACTCAACGCCACGCTTTGTCTCGTTATCGGAATCGATCTCACAATCGTTGCGTTTGTACACACGCTAGACACGACAGCAAAAAGTGATGATCTATGCCAAGCATCCTTTTATCAACAGCTTCACGTTTAATCAGAATAGCAAGGAATAGAAAACCTAATGTTAGGAAACTCCATTCGCTTTCCGACCGAATTGTACAGACCGCGTACTGATTGGCAGAACTTAACGCCGCACTTATAAAAATTAATACTCTACAAAACGTAAAAAAAGAAAAATTTTCAAAAGCCATATTTCATATTATTAAAATTTTATTCTTAAGCGGCCGACTGTGTCTCGAGATAAACGTCACTCAGCCTCCGTTGACGAGAGGCTTTGTTGATACTAATCCTTCATGGTTCGGACGAATTGCATCGCTTGGCAAGTACTGCGATTGCTATGAAATTATTCTTTGAATTAATCTTTTGTGCCTATCTGAGTGACAGCTTCTGACTGTATTCGCGATGGTTTTGGGTTCGATTTGCTAATTTTAAAGTAGTTTACATTATTTTTTTCATTTTCTAGATTAGGTTGAAATGGAATGGAAACGGAGTGTATTAGCATTAGGTTCCTTAGTAGATTATTTTTATTTAGTCGCTCTAAAAGATAAACCGAGTTGTTAAGTTACCAATCAACTAGCAATGTATTGAATTCGGGCAGTGATGCCTTGACGGAGTGCCTTAACACTTATCTCTCTAGCTATACTAAAAATAAACAAAAGTTTTAAAAATATATATTAAAGGAATTCCTGATCTTGATCAAATATTTGGCTAAATAAATAATGATTCTTAATTATAAGTAATAAATTAAATATTCACAAGCACCTATACATAACATAGAAACCCTATGCAGATCTCATCTCGGCTGGATGAGACACATGTCGGGGCTTTGCGTCAGTCCGGTGACTTCTTAGGTGTCCGCCGCCTCAGGGCTTAACCTGAAGGATATCTAGTACTGCTGCACTATGCTATAGAATTTGCTGGTTTTTTTTATAATTAATTAATCTTTATTAATGATGCGACGATAGTGGGTTCAATTTGTATTCGAGGTAATGAATAAAAAGTAAAAATTAGATTGTCCTACTAAAAGGTGAAAATTAAGACTGCAAGGTCAGAAATCAGCGTAGACATCTAGAGAAAGCATTATCTATGCTACTCTTAAAGTTGTCTTTTAAGTCCACGATACAGCGTATATCTACCTACATACATCCACATCCTCGTCAGTCCATTCCCCACTTTTCGCCCAATTTCCGAGTCTTGAGGGGTGGAACTGAATCGCAGAATAAGAAAAAACAATTCATTCCCATGAGCGAGAATCGAACCACAACCAGTACTTTTACAGCCAGACGTCCGCGTCGTCTTGTTAATAATACAATGTTGTTTTTTTAACATTTAAAGTATATTTTTATTTATTACTCGTAGGTGTAAATAATGCTTATCGCTTCCTGTTCACACCCTGTAATAAGTCAAACTGTCAATGTACGGTGCACATTTAAAAGTAAATATATTATTAACAATTTAACATTTATACTTGTGGTTTATGTCAAATGTATGTCTTTGGATAATTTATTTAGTCATTTTATTCTATTTAAGGCCGTCATGGCATAGCGAGTGACTGTAAACGCAAAGATCGTGCGTTGGACTCCCTTTCGGAAACGAACTATTTTCGTTTCCTCGCTCTGGGGACAAGACAGAGCGCGGTGTTGAATTCCGCCATTCAACACAAAATTGCGAAAATGGGACTGGAACGCGGTGAAACAGAGTGTCTTAATACAAGGTTCCCTGTCTCTATCCTGCTATAATGGTATTTACTAAAAAAAAATACACGCGATGTCTCGAAAATTGAGTAGAAAGTGTTTCAACTTAAGTTTAAGCTTCTTACATATTAGACAAGTTCATATTTTCTTTCTTTCATGCAAAAGTCGAGAAGATGTAACTATTCAACTCAGGCGCATGACTGATGCATTATATCCTAGAGCGACTCAGGCATAAGGCAGAGCTATATTAAGCGGAACATCGGCTTGCCTTTGCCTGGAGGAAATTATAAAGATTTCAATATATATTATTAAATATAATCATTCCCATCAAGTGAGGATCGAATACAAAAACTTTCGCGTTTACAATCAAACGATGTGGTACTTAGCAACGGCGGCCTAACAAATAAAGAAAGAAACTAGCGTTCTCTAGAATTCGACGCGAAGTGGGGAACGGATGTGAAGAAGAATATCTTAACACTAAGTTCCCAGGTTCCCTCTGCCTACTAACGAAACGATATCATGGGAAGAACGCGGGATTTCGTTAAAATTTCTTATAAATATGGTAAAGTTAAAAGGAATTTAAACCAAAAACCTACGTTTTCCTACACCATAGTTTCTTATATATCAGCAGTTATATAGTAATTATTAAATATTGTAATATAAATCGCGTTCCGCTCAACAAGCACCTGTGCAACACATCAGGAAGTCCAGCAGTAACACGGACGGACAGATCTCTATAGTAATAATAAATAATATTCTCTCAACGTGGTCAGTAGGAGTGGAACGTGAGTGACGTGGCGAGATGATGAGATAAAATGTTTTAGTTTAGTTTAATAAGTACAATGTTATACGAGGATTGGTTGTAGCGACGGTCGGGAGTTCGATTCGTTACTTGGGGTTGAATTATTTTCACTCTGGTTATAAGACAAAGCACAGTGTTGAGTTCCGCTACTCAATGCGTGTGGATGTTCAGTGGAGAGTGGGGGACGGAGTATCTTACCACTAGGTTTCTAACTAAACAACATATTTTCTATAAGAAACCATAGTGGCGCCGTGAGTATATACTAGACATATTATGTTGATTAGTAAAATAACATATTATGTTGATTAGTAAAACTGAAAATATATCTTTATCAGATTATTCTATTAAAAATAATAAAAACATTACCAATCCTAAAAAAAAATACGCAATAACACAGATAAACGTGGACTTTGCAACTTTCATTGATAAGAACAATAAATAAAACCTATGTCGTTGATAACAAATATTTTTTTATCACCTTATCAACAATTTATTGTGATCATTTCATTAATCCTCATGTTCCGGAGATTTTTCTTAAATACAGTCCAAATCTTTAATAATAGGAAATTGATATTTTTACGATAAGAAATTCACAATTTTTCCTATCTATGGGTATTTTAATTTTTTTTCTATGATATAGTTCATGGGATTATATGATGGTAAAGATGGGTATCGTAAATAATCAGTTGTCTTATATACTTTGATTAATGTGCCGCTAATCTTTGAAACGGTTTTTATCGTTTTGTATAACTATACATAGTTTTGTTTGCGATTTTACTTGTTTTTTTATCATTATGTATCTCGTATATGCAGGGTAGGCAGTTGGAATCTAGTGCTGAGATGATTAATGAAAATATGCATTGCCTCGAGTGGGAATCCAAGTAATGTATTGCCACTACGGAGGCATCACCTTGTTTGGACTACAGAATTAGTTTCCATGGAGATAAAAAAAAATTATACATTTACTTATATATGCTAATCTTATTGGATGGTTTTAAGTTCATTTATCGCTCTTTTTATCCAGACAGTCCTGTTTTGTTGCAGCGTTAAATTCCACAACAACGTGCAATGATTTTTCAAAATAAAAAAAACTACGATAAAACTACGATTAACATGTTCAAAGCTTGTCAAAATTTAAAAAAGACCAACACAACAAACATATACAAAAAATCAATACTGACAATAATTATATAATGCAAATAAATGCATCACATCAATGGGATTGACTCTGCGAACCCCTGATTCAATCAATCTTTGATTGACAGTACCAGTAATTAGCCTACGGGACGTTTGGCCTCCCTTGCTTTTAACTCTACTATATCTATAGTATTATCATTCATATGAAATAAGTAAAACTATGAATATTAAATAAAATATATAAAAACATCTTTTTCAAAACAATATTTTTTATTTTATGATGCATTGCATTTTAGAAATGAAGCCCTTTCATTTGATACCTATATTAGGTGAGTTGTGCGAAAACTTGTAATCCGCCATTTTGTCGCGGCGGCCATTTTGTATTGTGGGTTCGATATGGCAATAAAGCATTTTTTTATATTTTCTTATAGTAACAAGACAAAGCGCAGCGTTGAGTTTGCCACTCAACACGCAATGTCTCGAAAATTGAGCAGAAAGCGGGAAACGGATTATCTTAACATACTTTTCCCCTGCCTAACCTGCTGTAAACGGGATACAGCGTGAAGCTAAACTAGAAAAATACTGAAAAGAAATTCACGAATAATATTATTTTCTTAGCAGTTTATAATATTTCATATAAACTAAAAATCATATAAATCTTATTTAACATTATAAGTAGTCAAGACCGAGACAAAAGACCTCATGATTCTATCATAACGTGATTGACGGTTGACATAATTAGCCTAAAGGTCGCTCCGGCGAGGTCTTTGCACTGTGTTTTAAATTGCTACTAAATAGGTAACTTTTTGTTCTTGTATTTTTTTAATTCCCCATTTAGCGTTCCCACACATAGTAACGTAGGCAGAGGGAACCTGGGAACCTAGTGTTAAGACACTCCGTTGTCAATGAGACATTTCCGTTCCCCAATTTCCGCAAAATTAATGAAGGGAATGCATTGTTATAAATTTTGTTATAATTAACGGAACGCTTCAATTATTTTTTTAGAAGCCAGTCGTGGCGCAGTGGCACAAGCGTGACAGGTTGTGGATTCGATTCGTATTCGAGGATCTCTATCTCTATTTCATTATATCCATTTCCCCGCTCTGGTAACGAAACAAAGCGTCGCGTAGAGTTCCGCCTCTCAATATGCAATGCCTCCAGATTTCAGCGGAAGGTGGGGCACGGATTGTCTTTACGCGAGGTTCCCTTCTTCCATCTACGTACAACATGAAACTAAAGATTTATTTCCCGTACTTTTTATTTAGTAGAGTACACGCAGTAGGTGTCACACGCCTGCCTATACAGCTGTATATAGACCATTATTGTTTTCCAAACAACAAGTGACAACTTGCAAATCCCCACCAATATAAATGTCCAAAGTGACACTTTATAGAGCCACACACTAAGATTACAAGACGCGGGCATCGAACACGCAACCACCTACGACCAGTTACTTATTTACAACGTGCATTAACCGATATATTACGAATCGAATGTACTATCATCATGTAAACACCTACGTTAGACAACTTTATGAAATATTAGTTGGTATGGCAAATTGAGCTTTATCCTGTTAAAAGTAGAGTTCAATTTCTATGTAATTTATTGTTGAATTGTTGATAAATATTCATATATCTATAATTGTATATCACAGTTAAAAGAGAACAAATTATGTTACTTCTTATTCTAGACTAAGTGATTGATAAGTTGTTTAGTGACTCAAAAAAACGGAGTGACGCATCACTAGTTTCCATATAGTTAAGTTGGGAGATATTTAAATAAAAATTAAAATAGCGAATCATGAAAAAAAATAGAGCGTAAACACTTAATTATTACTATTGAATATACTCGTAGTGAGGCCATCATGGTGTAGTGGAACAGCGTCCGATTGTCAACGCAATGATTATAGTTACTCACTCTAGGAGAGAAATAATAGATATCATTATTTTTAAGTCAGTCAGTCAGTCAGCCAATCTATCACCATTAAATCACTTCCATTTTTGAACCAACTACAACGTTATATTACTGTTAATTTTAATAAACACTGCGCTATAAAGTATCTTTATAAAGCAATTTATTCTAGGAAATGCTTATTCTACATAATACACTTTCAATTAAGCTCTGCTATAGTTTTATTTTTAAAAAATTGTCAATCAATGTCAGTCAAAACTGTAGTACTGGCTCAGCGTGTTTTGTGTTTCGCTATAATACAATATACTAAAGAACTTTTCTGAATACATTTTGTGAGCATATAAAAGCTTATTTTTTAATATAAGCTTTCTTAGTTTCCTGACGTAGGGAGAATCTGGAAATCTAGTGTTCTTACAAGATACAGGTGTAGCGTTAAGATCCGTCACTCTACGTAGATACAATGCGTCAAGTTGAAGCGATAAAAGTGAGCGGAGTGCGGGCAAATTGAAACCAGTAAGCTACCTTCATAAGTAGAACCTAGTAATAAATCAGTCTTTCCACCTACCGATCACTTAGAGACATTTTAACCATAACTAGACAAAGCACAGCGATGAGTTCCCCCATACAATACCTGTGCAGAGACATTGAAATAATCTATAATACTATAATTAATAGTTTATTCCTCGAAATAAAAATAATATTTCAACAAAAACAGAATAACACATCTATCCCTACATAAAGTGGGTTCCGCCAGGATTACCTGTCCGTACTGACTGATAGAATTGCGTGCCCGATCGCTATCTCGTGATGTATTAATTGCGAATATAATAATAGGCTATGTTGTATATATTAACTATCTTAGTACAGTGGTGATAGGTAAAGTATGATGGTTGTCGGTTCTAATTGATTTTCGGAGCAAGTTATTAATAGAGTATAGTGGACGAGGGGAAAGATGTATGCAGAGGTTGAAGTTTTTACCGCTCTGTTCTATCTAGCTAACCCCCTAAGAATAATGCGTGAAGCTAAAAAATAAATACTTTGATTAAAATGAAGTCGCTATTGAGAATCAAACTCACAACCGTCGTGTTTACAGTCAGACGCTGTGACGGTGCGCTAAGACGGCGCTATAATTATTAATTTGAAAACAAAAAACTTTCATAGAAGTAACATACAAAATATATAATCAACGCAAAAATAAAATACATTCACCGCCACAAGCCCGCGCCTGCATCGTCTGAAACATCGAGTTATGCATCTAATTTACAAAAGCACCTTGCATTAAAAACGGCATCATATTTTAATTCATAATAACACTGCATATTTTATTATATAAAATTTCAGCGTATCTCTTTCATTTTGTATGGAAAAATCAACCCTAACACTCAAGTCACAGACCTGACAATTGTTTAGACGCGGCACGCTGTTACTACCTTTTATAAGTAAGATGTGGTATCTCACAAGAGCGTATTATACCTCGAGTCACTCTCAATCACTCAAGCTGTCCGCCTGTCAGTCATAAGCAAGACGAAAGGGGATACGGTAGTCCCCACCCCCGCGTCGTACCCCCTACTCCCCTATAAAGGGGGTGGTCAGCTCTTGAAGACAATTTACAGACTGAGCTCAACTAGAATAGGTATTTATTTGTCGTGTAGACGTTTTCTAATGTACTGAGCGTTTTACTTAGATTTACTTTGTATTTGTTTATTTTTGCTATTTTATATTGTTGATTTGTATTAATATGTGAGTTTGTGGAACTAATATTTTTATTAGGTATTCTTTGATTAGGTGTAATTATGAATTGGACTAAAAAAATATTTTTATTTAAAGAATACATCTCATGTGTGTACTCATAGAATATTTAGCATAAAAAGTTTTTTTTTAAAGAAAATATATAAAAATAACGTGCTTATAAGGACACGGTTGCTAATCATGTGACCTTTTGATAATCATACATACTTCGTCATAATTCTGTCAAAGTAATAACGTTGGTTTTTTGTGAATGTGAATGTATACCTACTATAAATTGTATTTTTTTAAAGTTATTATAGCAGTAACTCGTCACTGGATTATCTAAATCGTTAATATAATTTACTTTTACTTAAAAAATACCGAGATTTATAATATACTAGTCAATTCGCCTTCTTAGTGCGCACTTTTTTCTTAATGTACAGGGACTTTTAAACAATTTCTAAAAAACGTATTTTTCTTTCCTAACTGTAGAACAATATTTAAAAAATACAAAAAAAATAACTGAATACTCCTAAATGTATCTAAAACCTTTGAAATTTAAAGATACACATTATCGAAGCGTCACAAAGGATGGACACGTCGTACATTTGTCTATCCTAAACAGAAAGAAGAAGAGAAAATTTAGTATTAAGGCACTCCGTTTCCCATTGACCACCTAATTACCGTGATATTGCGTGTTAGGTGGCGGTATTCAACGCCGCGATCTGTCTACTAAGCTAACCTAACCTTACGTACACTTAGACAAGCTCTAAAAAAACCTTAAAATCCAACAGAAAACAATACCAAAGCAAGCAACGGTCAGGGGACAAAGTCGCTCTAACATCATTATCGTAGCGTCGCGGGGGGGCGCGGCGCGGAGGGGGGACACACGTCGCTCAGATGTCGCGCGCAGACGGACGCAGACGTCTTTGTCCGCTTTACGAGTATTTACAGAGCCCTTTGTAGAGAATAGACATGTCTTTTTATTTATGGTGGCGTTTTTTTATTCGTTTATGCTGGTTTTAGTTTAGTTTTAAATACAATAATGTTGGTATTTTCATTATTTTAAAACGTATTTTCGAGCTTTTTCTTGAATAGCATGAAAAAAGTAGGGAATATGATTAGTATATCCATCTCTCACTTTGCATTTCATATGAATTCCGCCACTCAACCCAGAATGTCGCCATAATTAAGCAGAAAGTGGAGAACGGATGTGTCTTAATGGGGACGGAGTATCCTAAAACTAGGGTCCCAAGTTCCCTTTGCCTGCCCTGCTACGTGCAGCGTGAAACTAAGAAATTAACATTTATAGAAAATAGTGTGCAGAAATAAATACATATATGTATAGAAATACTAAAACTATACAAAAATCCTTTAAGTTATACAACAGAGTAAAATAAACATTGGAATAGAAAAGCTCCGTGACTTTTGGTCAACATTATTATCTTTGAAACAGAACGTTCGCTGCGATTTGTTCTTAGTTGTGTAGTAGCAGTTTAAAATCAATTTCATCTATTTTGCTAAATTCTAACTTTAATATTAAATTATTTTTTATATAGAACTTGTAAAAAGTATATTTATGTATTTATTAGTCTTGCATAATGATTTAAAAGACAAATTATATAAAAAATAATTATGAAAATAACTCTGCATCTAATTAGATAAAATTAAATTAATATTAATAAACAGGGCTTTGTACCCAATACCCGAAGCATTGTATGTTGTGAGCCGGAATATATTCTTCATAGCAGAACGACAACATTAAATCAACTCCCCTGAGTGGGAATCGAATTCACAACCGTCGCTTTGCTCTAGCTCTCGATGAAATTAATAAGTAGGTGTGTTTACATTGTATGCCACTTCTATCACTACTGGCGTCACTCAACTGATTCAATCAAAGTTGACAGCTCAAAGTCGACGTGGGTCGGACAATGCCTATCATCGATTTTTATCCCCCAAGTTTGTTTAGAACAATTTGATTGTATGACAGAAAATTAAGGCTATATTAAAGGGACTTTGGCTATACATATATAATATAACTACTTGTTTGTTTGAATTGTATCAGCACAGACTGACTGTGTTTTTAACAAGTAACATTTTCTACAGATTTTATTTCAATTTTACGGTTTCTCCTGCATAGCAGGGCAAAAATAGCCTAGTGTCAAGACACTCCATTTTCAGCTTTCCGGTCTGATTCAAGATAGCGAGTGGTAAGTATGAATAGCAAGAATAGTCTTGTTTCAGAAATTCTTGAATTAATATCTAAAATAGAAAACTATAGTTATATTTAAACAGGATAAAATATGCAAATATGCAAGTAATATTAGGCAATCACAAATAAAAGGGCAAATTGGCTGTATAATCGTTATTGTAACTTAAAAAAAACATATAATTCCAAAATTCTATTTTCACACACAAAGTAAGGCCACAACACTAGTATTTAATAAGCACAACCACCATACACATTCACACATACTATATAAATACAAATTATTATTATAAAGTGCATCAAATAACTAAAAAGAGGCTGAGACACAACGCCGTATCTTCAAAGTAAATCTGCATAACTGCACTCAATCATACAGAAGACATGCTGAACGCTCGACTATTTAATTGACGGGCCACTCCATCAAAACAACCTTGGAAATGTGCGAACCACATCAAAATCTGTCAATCATATCATTTTAAACTTTATCACAAAGCTATAAGACATATGGGAAATGTATTTGATGTAAGTCAAACGAGTTATAAATTTGTAATGTTGAATTTGAACTCACGTACCACGGAATAAGGGGTTCGTTTCATTTTAATATGAACACTTGTCATCGTGGTGTCTAAAGTAAAGGAAGTGTCATAGTAAAAACGCTTCTGTGTCTAGAGAGTAAGCGTCGATAAGATTTGTATAGATAGTGTTTGTAAGGGCGTTGTCATAATAAGCTATCTTTTTATTATTTATTTTTTGTTAATAGTACCTAATCTATCCCTACCTGTTCGGAAGAATAATTACATACTTTTATTTTATTTAGTAGTATTCAGTACTGGTAGACGCAGCGCGGGGTTGAGTTCAGCCATTCAACACACAATGTCTTAAAATTTAGGCGGGGAGTGTGGAATTAAATGCCTTAACACTAGCTGCTACTGCTGTGCGTAAAAAACTTAAAGCTGTATTTTATTACATACTATAGGCTTATATGCAATTAAACAATATACGTAATAATTATAACAGAAACAGTTGCTTTTTTTAATAGATCGTCTACTTTATCACTAATCTTTGAGTTATGAGAGGATTATAAGAAATAATTGAAAGAAATGCATTTTGAAGTCCTGACGTTTCTAAAGAAAATAAAATATTAAAGGAATTGTTACATATGTTATGTACTCAAATCGGTCAAGCAGGATAAGCAGAGATAAGCAGACTTTATCCATAGTGCTAAGAAACTCTTTTCTACACTAGTTGTGGAACACAACACAGCACTTGGTCTACCAGAGCGGGAACATAACAATAATTAAAGTATACTTATTCTTCCTGCGGTATTCGGGAACGAAAGTATCTTTATGGATTATTTGATTCTTCACATTAGGTTCCCAAGACGGAATGTCTTTACACTAGGTTCCCAGCGTTCAAGCCAAAAAAAAAGTGAATAAAGAATGCCTGCCTCGAAGGCATACACATACAAAAGTAATAATAATTCTTAAAATATAATACACAAATTTCATTTACTTATTACATACATACAATTAAATTTGTATATATATGTAAAAATGGTATTAATAATAAAAAACCTCAACATGGACACAGCGTTACCGACGAAACTACGACGAAAATAGTAAACGATGTTTGACAAATAGGTAACAGATGTCTCGTCGAGTGGGAGGTCTCACTCTTAGCACCTCGCCTCGACTCGCTTTGTACCGACACTCACCTCTCACCAATAGTTCGTATGGAGCGGAAATTTTTAATATGTAATTATTATACGAAGGATCATGAAGTTTTGACGTTTAGGAAATTTTAAGTGTTTTGGTGATTTTTTGTATATAATATATTCCTACATGTCTTTTATTGTTGTCAGTTGGATAGTCGGTTATATTTTCAAAAGGTTTTAGATAGACCGGCGCGTAAGTTCTTAAATTAAAGCAGAGGACGGAGTGTCTTGACGCTAAGTTACACTTTGCGTACTCTGCTATGTGCAGGATTTTTAATCTACATGGCACAATACGATAGATGTAGAAAAATATCTATTATTCCTAATTAAAATTCACATCATCTGAAATGAAAATTTTCTAAAATGAAAATTTCTACCCCAAAATTAAAACAAAACATAACTAAACACAAATTAATTCCAATACGTCATATCAAATCAAATGAAATCAACTCAATTCTCATTTACGCCATACACACAAATATTCAACTAGCACTCGACTTCAAACCCATACATACGAGCTCATACATACATATATCAATCAATAAATCGCAAAGATTTAGACATTTCGCTCAAGGGTGATTTCCACCCCCCGAGGGTGGGGAGGTGCTGTGACGGATATATCCCGAAGACAGCCGTCAATCACCCACAGTATGATGAGTATTAATATTTCATATAGACAGTCTAAAATGTCTTGATCATTGCAAATAGACTTGGCAAATGTTAGTACTGACGTGCCTTGAGTCTCTAGCTCTTCAGTGTTCGTGAGAAATTATACTTCAAAACTAATAGACTGGGTGTAATTTTAAAATGGCAGTGATGAATTTTGCATAGTGTTAAACTTTTGTAGTTGTTTTTCATAGTGTTTGTTAATTTTGTTGTTCAGTGTTTTTGCATGGAAAATTATTAGTATACTAGGTTCTACCGACTTTGCTATTGAATTGATAGACGTAGTATAATATAGGTTATATAGATTAACTAGCGACCCTCTTGCGGCTTCGCCCGCTTTTACTACTGGATTATTCATATAATGTATGTTTGCAAAGCACTTAAGACAATGTGAAAATTAATTAAACCCTAATGCAACCCGCATTTTCGTAGTTTCAATAAGGATTTTCCAATTGTTTTACACAGCAAGGATTTTTTAGTAGGTACCGTAATTTTAAATCTGTGCTACTAATCTTTTCAAGTACTTATTAAAATATATTTAAATGACTATTTTTAGATAGTTAAATGACTATTTTTAAACGGAAGAAATTATAAACAAAAACCTACCTACTAATAACTACTACAAAAAATATGAAACCAAATATATCGCGCTGAAATAATACATTCAACTCCAATTATCCAATACGTGCAAACGCATCTAAATCTTCGTTGCTATAAAGGCAGGCGGGTTTTTTTTTTGAGCTTGTGGTTAATGCTGAAGAGGGTATTCTGTCCCTGATGAAAAGCAAGCACTACGTGGCTGCCTGTGAGGAAAATTAAATAGAATGCATCGGCCGGGAATCGAACCCGGGCCGCCCGCGTGGCAGGCGAGCATTCTACCACTGAACCACCGATGCGTGTAAGGCAGGCGGGCGCGGCGGACGCATGGCGAGTGGCGAGCCGTTTCGCAGCAAGGATTTTTTGATATTGTAACAACTTCTAAAGTACTTATTAAAATGAAAAACAGTAAAAGACAGTTTTGATCTACATTAAATGGCCAACGTAACTAATATACTTATTTATATGCTGAGAGTAAGGGATAAGTGAAACTTGAGTCGATACAGCTGAAGTGTCAACGACGTGATGTGTCAACAATTAAATGCGTTTTTCTCTTAAACTATTCGCAATTTCGAAATTGTGTAAAAAGCAAATTTTATCTTCGTTTAACGTAGAAAATTAATAAAGTATTTTAAAGGATAAGGATTAATACCATTATGGAAAAATATCCCTCACAATAAAAAATATATTGAAATTATTATTTTTAGACAGAAATATGATCACTACACGTTATTCTTAAAAGATACGAATATGCTCTCGCGGACTTTTTTGTAGATCTTATTAAGAGGAACAATACTCCAGTACATTTTTTTCATGTAGTACTTACCATTAAAGCAGCGCATGCGCGAAAGTGTCTCAACGGGTAGGACTTTATACACATTTATCGTATTTATGTTAATTTACATAAAAATGTACAAATAATAAACTATATATAAACCTTCTACGAAAAATACTCGACCTAATGGTGAAAACCGCTTCAAAATCCGTTGGGTGGTTTAGAAGAAGAGTTAGAAACAACAGACAGACACGAAAAGCGACTTTGTTTTATAAGATATAGGATTTATAATCAAACACAAACATATTTTTTCAAAAAGCACCAGCAGTTTTGCGAGATTAGCGCGCTTAACCAAACAAATTGTTCATCTTTATAATTGAACACCTTGAAGCTATATTCTTATACATATTATTATTTATATTTATTTTAAAAAAAATTATACCCTTCAAGTATCAAAACATGCTATCTCAATACGTCAATAAGGAATCAATCAAGTCCGAACAGGGGGGGAGCCCTTGACCTCCTTGTTTACCTTTCAGCCGGGACAGCTGATTGATTGGTACTAACATTATATTATTTTGCTTAGAATTATATTATACAATTTCTGCTATAAATGTAGGTATATAAGTATTACTTTAGTTAGAATGATTAAACATATGTGCTCACAAAAGGTTAAGGCCAGAGGTTGAAATGTCAAGTAAATTTTCGTATTTAACGATAAATGTTAATAAATACTAAAAATCGATAGAATTATTAAGGAATTTTCTTGTGTTTAAAATGTATCAGAAGATTTTGTCTGATAAAGAAAGAATGAATAACGGGTGACGAGTGACGGCTGACGGATGTTCGGCGATGAATGACGGATAGATGGATAAAAAAGCTACATTAAAGATAATATACCTAATGATTGTTATTTTATTATTAATGTCTAATAGGACATGTTATAAGTTTGTGTGTATGTAGTGTAGTTATGAAAATATTGTCTTTAATTGTTTAATTATATTGCATATGAGAATAAGCTAATTAAAAATACGTACCTATAGGTAATATACTTTTCATACATTGCTTTTATCAAAATCCTTGTGTTCATTAAAAAAACTTTTCTTTTACGATAACTAAATGTAGCTTTAGAATTATATAATAACATTCTATTATACTTTATGCTGTACCTACTTCTTTGAAAAAACATGAAATACACATTTTCACTAACACAGAAAGTTAAATTTCCTTATCTAAAACAAATTATTAATAAAACCACTTAAATAATAATAAAAAATGTAATACAAGATTAAAATTATCGCGATATATGACATACACAAATCATTCCTTGATATTTAGTTGAAAAGGTTGCGTTGGCCTTCAACGCGCTTGACTTAACCACCTGTACTTTGCGTACCGTGAAATATTTATGTAAACTATAAAGATAAACTAAGCTATTTAAGGTAAACATGGCGTAGACGACAAATTGTAGGTTCGATTCCCACTTGAGGAAATGAAATATTTTTGTTAATTTCCTCGCTGTGGTAACGAGGCAAGTGAGTTCCGTTACTCAACTCGCAATACCTCGAGAATTAAGCGGAATAGTGGGCTTGAAAGTGTCTTAAAGGGAACGGAGTGTCTTTACAAATGCTAAAAAAAAAATTTAGGGCTTCAATCGCCTATACACCCGCAACTATTATACCTACATACGCATGTATATCTTGTTATTATATTGAATTACGGGAATCAGCGCATGAGTTAATTGATAATTAAAAAATAAGTGGCCAAAAGCTTAGTTGCTGTTTCTGCCTACTTCATTTTCTATGAAAAATACAATAATTCCATATTTAGTCACATATTATATTAACATAAAACCAACAGTAAACGACAATACGAAGCCACAATTAAAAGTAAATGCTTTATGTCAATTAATAGTATGCGTCAATACGTCAATCACGGTAGCGTGACAGACGGACGGGACGGCGGGGTTTTATATTATTAATCAATCACGCCGGACAATCCATTATTAATTGGTAATTCGATTTGGTGGCTGTTCACACGTTTACCTTGCGTTGGGATGTTTGTTTTGCTGCGTTTGTTCGCCTTACCTGGAATTAAAATAGTGGACTTTAATCACAAATTATACTGTATAATGTGTTATTTAAGAGAAAAGACCTGAAAAAGTCTAACAGCATGTAAATTTGAAACTAAATAAATTAAATTTGAAACGTTGTAAACGCAACGGTTGTGGTTTCGATTCACAATCAGGTAAATGAAATTCAGTTCCACCACTCAGCACACAGTGTATTGTAAATTAGGTGAAAAATAAAATTAAATTAAGAATTATAAATGAAAATTATTCAACAGAGTTGTTAATTTGTTAGACAAATATTTGAATTTATAAAAGTATATTCCATCTTTGGTTTGGTTACATAAAGTGTATAGACTTACTTTTTATTTTTTTACGCATTTGCCACTTGCAAAAACGAAAAAGTAAATAACATGTCATGAAATCAACTCAGACCAAAAAACATCTTTATGTTATTCCACAATAAGTAAAGTTTCGAGACTCGAACCTGTGCATTCTATTTACCGTTCAAGAGCTGTGACCACTAAGTCACACTCTTTTAACAAATGCGAAATTCTAATACGCTTGTTATATTTTCTTATAAAACCCCTTTTTTCCTATTGGAAGTATCGAATACAGGCTGGTGTCTCTCCCACTTAACTGCATAAGACAATAGTGGCCAAATAAAATTTTATTCGCACACGTGCGCCCGTACAGCCTGCATAATGTACTTTACCTAAACAGATAAGTATATATTTATACGATACGACTACGATATATCGGATACGATTGGAACGGAACGGAAATTGTAATTGGTTTTTCGAACTTGAGGTTAATGTTGTTAGCTCCGGGATATCGGATGGGTAGGGAAAAGAGTACTATGTCCCTGAAAAATTAGCAAGTACTACGTGGCTGCTTGCGAGGATATCGACGACGATAATGGCGTCATCTGCGGTACTCGAACCTCGGCTTTCGACCATCGGTCGGCCTGGTAACTGTAAATTTCCTTCATTTCCTTATAATAAACAATAAACCTTATTCCTAAGATCAAAAGTTTCAGTTTAAAATATCTCTTGTTATAATTATATAAAAAGACATAAGGGATCATTTCGATATCGCGTCGCAGTCGTTACGTGGCTTCGAAAGCAGACTAGGTACTTGGTGGCAGAGTGCAGTACTGTTTTTTTCTCTCAAATAAACCTCAGTACTGTGCTCTGCCGTCATTACATTTTTAAACGTATTGAAGTACGACACTTCTAACGTTTCGGACGTATTTCTATAGCAGACTAACTTTTGCTTGTGATTTTGTCTGTATTATCATCTAATTTATGACCTGAAGAAAAGATATAACGATATTTCTTTTATAGTATAATTTTTTTTAAGATGTTTGCATGCATGGCAATCTATCCTACATTCAATTCAACTCAACTGTTTTTGTATCAAAGAATAAAAGATAAGCATAATAATTATCATTTTCTACGATTTTATTATACGTAAATGTTAAAACAATCTAATTAGATTGCATAAAAGAGGGAACCTAGTTTTAAAACACTCCGTTTCCATTAAGATACTTCTGTTCCCCACTTTCCGCCGAATTCTGGAGGCATCTTGAGTGGCGGAGCTTAACGACATGGTTTGACTCGTTTTGGCGAGAAAATGAAAATATTAAATACTTCATTCCCTCAAGTGGAAATCGAACTAACGAAAGAAGGGGAACGTATCTAAACTTCGTCACTTTCTCTTAACACCAAATGTAAATGAGTCATCTCTACCTTACAACATTTTAAGGTACGATGAAATCACACAGTTATTTAAGGCTTCTAGCGGTTACTTAGAAAGGATTGACATCGTTTCTAACCGATACGGTAATATTTCAACGATGCCATTGTGGCATAGTAGAACAGTGTTTGAAAATACACGCGATTATTGTAGCTTCGATTTTCGCACGGGGGATTGAGTTGTTTTCATGTTCTCGCTCTAGTATTAGACAAAATGTGGAGGTGGAGTTCCTCCATTAAACACGCAATATCTTTTGCATAATTTAATTGAGAAAGGATTATTTCACCAGCGAGAGTCGTATTCACTATGTAGAGTGTTTCTTCTTTTAGCTATACTTACATTTAGCACGATAGACGAAGAGAATCAAGTGATAAATCACTACGTTCTTCACTTTTCACGTAAATTTGAGACATTGCGCTACTTAATAAAGCCGAGGACGGAGTACTAACACTGTTATCTTTGCCCGTCCCTATAAAAAAATAAATCAGTGGAACAAAAAGACCAATTATTATCAAGGTGACAAGTGAGTCAATCTCAATATATGGTCATTTGACAGTTATTTACGTATACAACGGTGTATACGTTTTCGAACACCTACGTAGTAACTTATAAGGAAAAGATTGGGTTATTTACTTGTCAATGAGCACGAGTTTTCTGGGTTTCTGGGATGTCAGTTCTATTTTCATTTGCAGTACAATATAATTCAATAAGTGATGATTTAAAAACAAATCGCTATACCGTAAGAGTATAGTATTTACCTACGTCACATACAATGCAGTTCATACATAATAGTTATAGCTTTAGTTGTTCGTGAAAATAATAAGCTGTTTTTTTAAATGACGACGCTAACTTTATTTTGCAGCTTAATGCCTTTTTCCGAACATCACAACGTTGGCATAGAGAACGTGGTGTTAAAACTCTCCGATTTTCCGTTGCCGCCTGAATTCGAAACCGAACAACCGAATAGTAGTCAAACTCAACGTTTCACTCCGCTGCGAGTTGAGACTGAACCCATAACTAAAATCAAAACAAAGCATTGCATTTCATTCTGCCATTCAATGCCTAGAAATTGAACATGAATTGGACACATGCAATATCAAAAGTAAGAAACGGAGTGTCCGTACACTAGGCTTCCTCTGCCTACCTACTACAAGCGGGATACTGCTAAATAAAACCAACTTTCAAGATAGTACAAAGCGAGTTCCCAACTTTTTGCTAATACCACAATAAAGTGCATGTAATATGACTCTATAGACCGCTTAAGTGAGGCTCTGTACCAACTAAACGAACTTCCTTCTACGCTAACTTTGCACGATAGGTTTGTAATACTTTACCCGTGGGACGATTGAGATTTTAAATATAACTTAACTTCATAAGAAGTATATTACCTATTATATATAAGATTATAAGTTTATTTGACTGTTATGAATTCGATTCCGAATTTGGGGTATAAATTATTTTCATTAACTCGATGTAGTAAGAAGTCAAAGCGCGAATACCATCTTGCTATACTAACAAAAAACAAAATTATCTAAATATACCTACTGATAACATTGTCCTTAAAAAAATTTTTAATAGTATTAAAAAAAAGTAGCCCAAAAATAACATGAATCTATCACATTTCAACCGTATCTCCTAAACACGGACGCTATAAAAATTATGAAACGGTAACTAGTCATAAACTTGTCATGACATGACGAATACTCCGGGTTTTGTTTGGCAAGTCTACATAATATCGACGCCCACGCACCGTCCGCTCATCACTCAGTGTCGCTCTGATGAGCTACTTGCATTTTTTCTGAGTTTTTAAGGTAAATCTTTTATTGGTATGGTATATTGTATCTTTTTTATAGCGATTGTTATTGTGTTTTTGGGAGGAAAGCAGAGACAAATTCCGTTTTTTACTTTTCGGTCACTTTTAGATTACTATGGCAGCTTCATATTTTTTTCTCGTATAGAAGAATAGGCAGGGAACCTAGTATTAAAAAACTCCATTTTTCTAAATAACAGAAAGAAAAAAATATAACTGGAGAGTGCCGCCCTTGTTAGATGCGCTCGCCAGTTCCCATTTTCACTTCGATCAAAGAATGTTTTTTTAGCACTTATGACAATACGCAATGTCTCGAAAATTAGGCGGTGCGTGAAGAAATTATTGTCTTAAAAGTCGGCGTTCCCTGCAATAGGGTTGCAACTAAAAAAAAAACGAATGCATACAAGTAACAACTTCAAATTTAGCTCGTTCCAATTAAATCTATATAATTTTAATTTATTCAAAACTTTATAATTTTCATAAAATACATATTATATATCTTAAGCCATAAGAAACCTGGTTGATGCCTTATTTTAGTTATAATTTGTATGCAAATGGCTTCCATCATAATTTTGTCGCGTTAATAGTTTTGTTGAAATGGGCATTTTAAATCAACTTTTATAACTGAATTTATAAATACATAATTAATTACATAAAGCTTGTATGTATATATGTTACAAAAAAATGATTAATAGGCTCATATATTTTATAATTTCTTCCTAAATAGCGATAAATTTGATCTAATATTTAAAAAACGGAACTTAGTTTTAAGTCACTTGTAATATCGCTCTGCTGAATTTTGAGACTATGGAGATTGTCTTAGAAAATAGATTTGAAAAATATAACCCGCAACCACCGTTTTCTTCAACTACCCTCTACGCTAAAACGGCGTCAAGAAACAAGTATTTGAACAATGATACAACATTGGCCACATCTCGTGGTCTAATTCTAGAAAAGTAATAATTCGTCACGTTCATTTCTCACATTTTATTGCCCATTAGTCTCTGATTAAGAGTGTTTAAATAAATTTGAAAAAGTTATAAAAATACGGACGTTTCGTCGTCTCCGTGGTATTTATTGTGCCCTCCACCCACTGCGCCACTCTTATGAAGAATAAAGTATCATAATATATTTCGTTTTATGACAGAAATCTTGTTTTATGTTGTTCTAAATATACTTACATACATATATATAAAGATTTTGATTAATTTTAGGTCAGTTGTCAGTGTATTTGTGGAATATATCGAAATAGTGAAAGGAAAAATGTGAGAAAGGTAAGTGAGGCAAGAGGAATCTTTGGTTGACTTTCATATGATCATATTCATTTCAACGCCAAATTTTATTTTTCTGTGATATCTCCATCTCATTAGATGATCTAGAGTGCCACAAACACAATAGAATTGAGAAGAGAAAGATACTTATTATTGGGTTGAATCTATAAAATAATAATA
This sequence comes from Heliconius cydno galanthus, assembly GCA_036379175.1. Classification (NCBI taxonomy): domain Eukaryota; kingdom Metazoa; phylum Arthropoda; class Insecta; order Lepidoptera; family Nymphalidae; genus Heliconius; species Heliconius cydno. Next base: position 608,024 of record JAKRZM010000984.1, read on the forward strand.
AGAAATTGATTAAAATACCAACTAAACAACATTTTTAATATAAAAAAAAAATATGACATTTTAATATATTTCTTCACAAAAACTTATACAGGCTCGTTATTCTTCATATACGAATAATGCTGCACCTCTATCATTCTAAGATGAGATAAATGAACTGACGAGTGAATAAGCTCAGGTGGTAAATTTAAACTCATGCTGATGATGGAAAATGAAATGTACTGAAAATGTGCAGCGTATCTTGCATAAATACCCAAACTGGCTGTCACTCAGCGTGTGCATAATGTATTTCAATAATAAACACTATTTGAAATTGGGTGAGGATGTAGATAGTGTGGGGTTCAATGTGCCTAGAATAGCAGCTTCATGGTTTTTTCCGCATAGCGAGGTGGGCTGAGGGAACCTAGTGTTGGGACACTTCGTTTTCCACTTTCTGCCCAATTTTTTAAACATTCTGTGAATATTGCAGATCTAATTACAATAAGACATGTAACTATATAGAAAAATAAATTAAAATATTGGCATAGCCCAGAAATCTCATAAAATAAATCCAATCACAAATTTAAAGTTCGCAATCATTTTATTCGTTAACAATGTTAGATCTGCCAACACAATCGAAGCGTACCGGTCTTCATAAATTAAGAAACGTCCAATACTGGAGGAGCGCTGGCGACGCGCCAGTCACCCCTGACATTAGCAGCTGGTTAAAATGACAGCTTTAAGAGTCGAGCCCTCGAATCGACGTGCTTTAAAGATTCCTACAAATAGCATATGAGGTGATTCTGGTGCAGGCTCTAGTTTTCGGAAATTGTGTAATGTGGAAGTGGAAAGAAATTACTGACGTTTTAATATATTTTAGATGGTTTTATTAGGTTGGCTTGTAACTGGGACTTTGTAACTATGTAATAAAATCTGAGCAACTTTTCTAAAAAAAAGGCATATTAGATTTTTTATATTCTTACTGCCAGCTGTACTTCTAGCATATTTATGATTACTGCTTTTCTTGGTGATAGAGGCACTAGCCAAATTGGACCTGAAGTGTAGAAGAGCACTAAGAGAGGGATTCTCCAAAATGTTAACGAAACCGAGATCAGGATTTTCCTTTTACTTCTTAAAATCATCGTAAGCCTAGATGCAGGCGACGTCCATAAATAATTACAACAGCTCTAAAACGCTCATAGACGATCAAGAACAAAATACAGTTGTTCAAATCATACAATATGACAGGTACAAACTTAGTTGCTAAATTGCACATTTATATTATCACTAAATAATAACACTAAAATTTCTATTTCTGAATCGTTTGAAGTGACTCTGATAGTAAACTGGTTGAGTTAGACACGATGCAGGAGTAAACACTTCGGCTAGTCTATTGCGAACATATTATATTGAAATTTAATGGGAGCGGATGTAGTATCAATCTCTTTATGCATCATTATTTTTGACATTTTATATTTTTTTTAGCTTCACACTGTATCCCAAACATAGAAGTGTAGGCAGAGGAAACCTGGAGACCTAGTGGTAAAATACTCCGTTCCTATTAATACACTTCCATTACCCACACTTTCCGCTGAATTCTGGAGCCATTGCGTGATGAGTTGCGGAACTCAAGCCTCACTTTGCCTCCCATTCTTTGGTTACGCCACGACTCTCTTCTTTTGTTAAATCCTTACGGGTTGCAATTAAAATAACGTCTCCAAATATAGATTAAACAAAAGTACATAAACAAGGAAGCGCACGGCTATAAAAAATAGTCTGTCGCGCTATAAAATGAAATATTTAACATCCACAACAAATATTAGGTCAGATCACATTTAGTTTTTACGACTTGGAAAACGTGACGATTCAAAATATTGCCCCGTGTGTTTAACATTCCGGCTTTAAGAGGATTTCTGTAGGTTATAAAAACATAGTGAGGCTAGTCGTGGCCCAGGGGCACATTCAGACTCGAGGAATGCCTCCAGAATTCGGCGGAAGGTGGGAAACGGAAGTGTCTTGAAAAGAGAGTATCGTCACACGAGGTCCCCTGGTTCTCTCTGCTTAATCTTCTATGAGCGGGATACAGTATCAGGCTAAAAAACTGGTAAAATAGTCGTCGCCAGCACTTTTGATTGTGAAGTTAAATTTCCTCGTTAACGTATCTGATAATAATCAAAGCGTTGAATAACACCACTCAACACGCAATGTGTCTAAAATTGGACAGAAAGTGGCGAACAATCTCCTAATATTCTTTTGCCTCCATATTTGTTTTAATTCAAATTAATTACTCATTAATCACTACTATTATAACAAAATAACACAAACAGGTAGTAAAACAATGTAGTCCACAATTAGTAAAAAAAACGAAACTAGCCACTGAGTGGTAGGTGGTAGGTGGTACATGAGAAGTCAATTAGCCGCAGGTACTTTAATTGCGTTTGACGTGCGCAGACGCAGCTCTTGTAGGGATATTCATGAATTAATATTGATTATTTTAGTTTAGATTGTAAATTGTTTTGTTTTTTGTTCATTTAATTAACGATTTGGGTGTTCCTTTTGGTTTGGTTCATTCTTTTTTAAATGATAAGATTTTTTTATTAATTTGTGTTATCATGGTTCAATAGGAAATTTTATTTTATTCAAGGAATGTTATTTACACGCTATTATTATATTGTTATATAGTTTTTGTATAGTTTTTTCATACTGTATTTTGCATTTAGCAGAGGAGGCTCTCCGTTCTCCACTTTCCGCCCAATTTTAAGACACTGTATGTTGAAAAGTCGATGTTATGCTTTGTCTTGTTGCCAGGGCGGTCAAAAGAAAGTAATTAATTTCGTACAGAACACACAACGTAAACAACATATTTGCGAATCATTGAAAATCATAATCCACCTAAAAAACATTCATATATTAGTACGTTGCGCACGCGTTTAGTCGGGACAGTCCTTCCACCCTAAAGGGGGGAGACTAAAGAAGACGTATCTCAGCACAAGCCATTGTCCATTGTTTTTGCCCGACGTTATTTATGACGGACGACATTAATTCCCTCTCCCTCCCACCCGAGGCGAGCTTCACCCCTCCCTTTCTTTGAAGCCTTCCGTCCGGTAATGCTCGACCAATAAATTACGTTTCAAAAGATTATTTATTAGATTATTCATAGCGAGGTATTCTTGTGCCGTATTGGTTTGAAGGACATTTAGTGCTTCGTTTCGGTTTTTTCTACTCTTTTTTTCTGTTGGCCCCTGATTGATTTGTGGCGAAAGGAACAATAGGACACGTCGCTCGTATTGCAGTACAGTGTTTGATTCATTGAGCCGTGTTTACTAGCAGCGGACTAGGTTATCGGTTGTGGAATGCCTTTTTGTTGCTTTATTTGCGGTCTCCCTTTGGGTTATATAGAAGGTTGGGATATACTGGTCGTAGAGGTATAACGCGTTTGTGCTACTTGCTTTCAAAATTTTATTATGCATATTGTACTTCTTTTGTTTATTGTTATATACTCATATTTAATTATAAAACTTTCAAAATATATGTAGGTGCATAAAATTATATTTAAGGACAGTGAAGACAATAAATAAATTATATTAACGCCCATCTCTCAGCTAAGTCGTTGCGATAAAACATAAAATTCACCCTTATTTTGATGTAATAAGATAGCTATGTAAATGAAAAATGTAACAAAAGAACCATGAATTTATTGCCACAGTTTAATCTCAACGGAACTACTTCGCCTATAAATCTCGTATATAATGCGTATCTTAGTCGTCGAAAGGCGCCGAATAAAGATATCTATTATTATGCGGCCATTAATTAACCTATACGAAAGTTTTAATTAAAAAAAGGACTCTACAAGAAAAGGAGCGACAGACGCGCCGACGAATTCGAAATCCCCCGCGTCTCAACCGTCATAAATAATTGGGACAAAACCCTCCCGCGTCACCCCCCTACCCCGTATAAGTGTCTAAAATTTTCACAATCCGGCAATAAAAAGATAATTTATTAGAATAGCTCTTATTGTTTTCGTTATTTATGTGTATGGAGTAATGTAATCTAGCTGGTGGGGCCTAAATAAATAATTTAACTTTAATGTCTCTCCTTGCCTAATCTCCTGAACGGTCCGCGCAGTCCGCGTTTGTGCGACGTAATGGCCACCCCGAGGTATTTTTAGGTGTAAATAAATATGATTTGTTGTGGCGTTCGTGACAGAATTTAATTTTAGCTGCAAATATCTGTGATATTTTAATTCGTCGAATACGCTTTAAGACCGATAATGGGCACGGTTAATGGAGTAGGTACACGGCCTCGTTAGACTCACCTGCCCCGGGGCCGCGATCAAACGTATTAAATAATTGCTAAATACATCCATTGTATCCCTGGAAATATTTTTCTTTTCTTCAAAAGAATGGTTTTTCAACCCCTGAAGGTGCTTAATAATTAAATATATATAGAATGAACATTATCCTCTTATTTCGTGATATAGGATTATTATATGTTTAAGGTTAAACAAATTCAAACACTGTTCTCGACGTTTGGAAATAAAACCTCTTATATTTTTTATTGTATTATTTCTTTGATATGACCTTTAAACTGACATACAGCGCATTCGCTAGTAGAAAAGAATCTTTAGTTATTTGTAAAATTGTTGAGATTTAATTTTGTTATTTGTAGTACCGGACCCATTGCGAGGGTGTCGAATTACTTTTAAGTCAATCATTATAGGTTCAATTCACATTACATGGACATTTCAAGATTTATAAAAAGTAATATTAATAAAAGTTAATTGACTTCAACTTTTCGATTACTTAAGTTCAACAAATTCACTTTTTTGAAGTCGTTAAAAATATATTCAATACTTTATCGAAATATCCAAAAACAAAACCACATTGAAACTTAACATGAATATAAAAGAAAATCCAACTCAAAAATTTCATCAACGCTTAAACTTGGACAATACCAGAAATTAGTGAGTGGCGAGTGGAGTCGTGGGGTGGGGGGATGATTTACGCCAGCCCCGTTATATGTTTTGACTTTAATAAAGAGCGTTTGTCACTAGACGTCTACTTCTACTTCCACGTAGTACGTGGTAGGGGACACTACGGTGTATTGTAGACTGCTATGTAATTAAAATTTATGTTTGTGTGAAAAACACGAGTGTTAACGTACATATAACGTAAACCATGGTTACTATAACTTGTTGGCGGTGTTGCAGGGGGAACCTAGGAACCTATTGTTAAGATACTCAGTCCCTATTAAGACACATTCGTTCCCCACTTTTTGGTGAATTCTAGCGCTATTAGGCGTTTCGTGTTGAGTGGCGGAACTCAATGCCGCGTTTTGCTTCTTTACCAGACAAAATGCGGAAATGAAAATATTAAATATTTCATTTCCTGTTTCTAACCTGCAACCTGTCTTGTGTACAGTCGCACGCTTGTTATAAGTAAAAGAAAATAGGGAGAGTGGTTTAGAAAATGCAATATTTGTAAAGGTTTAAACATGAGACGAAAATATAATTTAATAGGCAATTATAAAAGAATAAATTATAAAATAAAAAGAACAGTTCAGAAATATCAATGAGGTACAAAGTGTCTTAGATGTATATATATTCGTACAACAATAAGTAAGGAAAATAAAACAATCTAAATTATTACCAACCCGCAAGCACAAGTCCAAACTCCATCTCAATCACAAATCACAAATATTAATACAGAAAATAACAAAAAAATCCATAAAACAAAATGAATAACCTTCATTGCAGTCAGCCTTCAGCAGACGTACCTAATAGTTCCCACCGCGGCCCCCGTGTAGTTTCACCCCGCCTTTTAATTATAATACTTTATGGCCCAATAAATCACCGCCCCTCAAGTATATCAGTTCAATTCTCGGTGCAATAATTTATAAAGAAATTATTCGTTTTATAGGTGCTCTCACATTTTCTTTGATATGGTTATTGAATACTTGCTTTACGCACGCCGGTTTACCTGCAGATGATATTTTATATATAGCAAATATAGCTTCACGCTGCATCCCGTATATAGCAGAATAGATAAAGGGAACTTAGTGTTAAAACACTCCGTTTCTCACTTGGTGCTCAATTTACAATGACATAACGTGTTGAGTGGCGGAACTCAACACTATGCTGATGGTTGTGGCTTCGATTCGCAGACAGAGCTATCATTTCCATTCTCTATGTCGTGGTAGATAAATCGCGGTATTCGGACGGAGAGTCTTAACAATAGGTTCCCTGTGTCTACTTCCTAATAGCGTGAAACTGATTTTTCAAATAAATTTCAACACACCAAAAGGCTAAAGCAAACTTTAAAAAGTAAGCAGAAGTAAAAAATCAGTTGTCACTCCAAAGCTGGCCGTCACTTAGCGCCTCCCAGCACTCTGCATAATCAATCACGTGAGACGAGGCCGAACCTAAGGACTTGCAATAAAACTCAACTGTTTTTTTAAAGTTAACAAAAAGTTGTGAAAGAAGCCAAGTTGAGTGTAAATGAATTAAAATAAATGTCGAAATAGGATTCATTTTTTTTTCTTAATCTTCCGTATTATGTAGGATAGGTAGAGAAGGCACAATTATACACACACTTTAATTATATTTAAAGTTGAATCCTTATATTATATACATTTATTATACAATATTTCAATACAAAAACTTCCCTTGAATACTGTTTACTATCGAATGCATCCTGGTACTGTGCCGTTTGTGGTTTTATTTGAATTAAACCAGAAAAACTAAATAATCAAAAAGTGCGAGTACATCTAGAAAAGGGGATATTTAGAAATATATTATATAAATATTGCCGTATATAATATAAATGTAAGTAAATTACGCTAACCCTATATAACTCTGTTAGTTAGTAAGCTTAGCTAGTAAAACAGTTTCCCGTTCGTAACCAAAACATAAATGTTTTTCTGAATTGGAATCAAACTGACTATACATTAGGCAGACCCTGGTAGCCGACTAGCCGGGATTAACGGCAGGAAGAAGTGTTTTTTTCAGCTTTAGCTGTATCCCGCATATAGCAGTGTAAGTAGAGGGAACCTACTGTTAAGGCACACCCGCACACCGTTGCCGTTTCGCATTGCGCGTTGAATGACAAAACTTCACAATTAACTATTAAATTATATAAAGTTACCCATGTACGTATATTATATAAATTACATACAATCATATTTTCGTTTTTCATCTCTTATCAGACCGAGATCGGACAAATTTGGCACACGTTGCTCGGGACGGGTGTAAATATTATGACAACTTTATGTTAAGCATGCCCCTCTTTGCACGAGACGGCGGGAAATTAGCGTTCATTTTGTATTATGTTTATGATAGCATCTTAATAACAGAGGCTAAGGTAACGTAGTGTTGAGACACTGCGTTTTTTTATTTTTCTTATTTTGTATAGACACAAGAGATATGGAGATAGCTAAGAGTTTACATGGCACATTCTTAGGGATACAGCGTGAGACCAAAATAAATAAAATAAAAACAAAAACGTGTGGCGCAGTAGACAAGATTTGGCAGTAAAAGTAGTAGGTAGTTGGTTCGATTTATATTTGAGAAATGATCATATCTCTGTCAAAGGGCTCTCCTTTCGCTTAATATATTTCTGTATCCCTCTTCCCTCCGTTATATTGTGTAGGCATCATGATTACCAATGCGAGAAAATGAAAATATTAACCATTTCATTTGTTCGAGTAGGAATCAAAGCCGCGACCTGTCGCGTTTATCTCATGTTTATATAAAACGCCAGGCCTCCTTTATTTTATATTTAGATATAAGATAAAAGAAATATATTTAAATCACTTACCACATCAAATTCAGAACGAGGTGCTACGAATTTTAACGATTCTATTTATTTATACGTGACGAATTGTGTTCATTATTATTTTATGCACTATTCCTCAAAAACACAACTTTTACCTCTATTCATGTAGTAATAAGTGCGAAATTCGTTTATTTAATAGTAACTTTCCTAAGGAAAAGTTGTAAAATGTTTGTGCTATGATACATCGTGGGCAGACGAAAAAAGATGCGGCGTCGTCGGTGACGTCCCATGATTTATACAGTAAACACATAAATCCGACTTGCTTCTGTCAGAGATGGTTGTGTTGTAATAGATATACATATATTATATGATTTTTACATGTTTATTCCTCTCCTACGTTAAACAGAGTAGGCGAAAAGTAAAGACACTCCGTACTACAGCTGTTGTTTTTAAGTAGAGCTCACTTAAGTTGCGTTTTAGCATCGTTTTTAAGTACGATGAATACGGTATTATCTACACAAAAAATCACAGACAGAGATATGAGACAAGAATTAANTTATTCAGCAAAATTGGATAAAAGGTGGGGAACGGAGAGTCCTAACACTAGGTTCCCTGTGTCTACTTCGAAATAGCGTGAAACTGATTTTTCAAATATATTTCAACACACCAAAAGGCTAAAACAAACTTAAAAAAGTAAGCAGAAGTAAAAAATCAGTTGTCACTCGAAAGCTGGCCGTCACTTAGCGCCTCCCAGCACTCTGCATAATCAATCACGTGAGACGAGGCCGAACCTAAGGACTTGCAATAAAACTCAACTGTTTTTTTAAAGTTAACAAAAAGTTGTGAAAGAAGCCAAGTTGAGTGTAAATGAATTAATATAAATGTCGAAATAGGATTCATTTTTTTTGTTTTTCTTCCGTATTATGAATTACAAAACTTCACAATTAACTATTAAATTATATAAATTTCCCCATGTACGTATATTATATATATTACATACAATCATATTTTCGTTTTTCATCTCTTATCAGACCGGGATCGGACAAATTTGGCACACGTTGCTCGGGACGGGTGTAAATATTATGACAACTTTATGTTAAGCATGCCCCTCTTTGCACGAGACGGCGGGAAATTAGCGTTCATTTTGTATTATCTTTATGATAGCATCTTAATAACAGAGGCTAAGGTAACGTAGTGTTGAGACACTGCGTTTATTTATTTTTCTTATTTTGTATAGGCACAAGAGATATGGAGATAGCTAAGAGTATACATGGCACATTCTTATTGATACAGCGTGAGGCCAAATAATGAATACAAAAACGTGACATGTAAAAACATTGTAGTAGGACATGGTTTGGCTGTAAAAGTAGTAGTTGGTTCGATTAATATTTGAGAAATGATTTTTTTCAAATTCAAATTATTCCCGTCTGACGGGAAAAAGCGCAGCGTTAGCTTTCGCTTTAACGCTAAGTGCGTAGCAGCAAGCGTTTAATAGATATTTTTTAAGCTTCATCTTGTATCCCGCACATATCACAATAGGCAGAGAGAACCTGACAATATCAGGTGTTACGACACTCTTTCCGCTTAATATATTTCTGTATCCCACTTCCCTCCGTTATATTGTGTAGGCAACATGATTACCAACGCGAGAAAATGAAAATATTAACCATTTGATTTTTTCGAGTAGGAATCAAAGCCGCGACCTGTCGAGTTTATCTCATATTTATATAAAACGCCAGGACTCTTTTATTTTATTTTTAGATATAAAATAAAAGAAATATATTTAAATCACTTACCACATCAAATTCAGAACGAGGTGCTACGAATTTTAACGATTCTATTTATTTATACGTGACGAATTGTGTTCATTATTATTTTATGCACTATTCCTCAAAAACACAACTTTTACCTCTATTCATGTAGTAATAAGTGCGAAATTCGTTTATTTAATAGTAACTTTCCTAAGGAAAAGTTGTAAAATGTTTGTGCTATGATACATCGTGGGCAGACGAAAAAAGATGCGGCGTCGTCGGTGACGTCCCATGATTTATACAGTAAACACATAAATCCGACTTGCTTCTGTCAGAGATGGTTGTGTTGTAATAGATATACATATATTATATGATTTTTACATGTTTATTCCTCTCCTACGTTAAACAGAGTAGGCGAAAAGTAAAGACACTCCGTACTACAGCTGTTGTTTTTAAGTAGAGCTCACTTAAGTTGCGTTTTAGCATCGTTTTTAAGTACGATGAATACGGTATTATCTACACAAAAAATCACAGACAGAGATATGAGACAAGAATTAATCAATTTGTATTAAATTTCGATATCTTTTTAGATTACAATAAAGCCAAATTACTCAACACACAATGCTTCCAGAATTCGGCGGAAAGTGGCGAACGGAAGTGCCTTAACAATTCCCAGCTTCGCTCTCTAAATTTTAGAATGTTATATCGAAAAAAATATTTCATTTATTTGCATTTTAATTAAGAAAAGGTTTCACAATACTCCATTATTAGTTCATATACAAAATAAACTATAAATATTTTAAAATAAGCCTTCAATTACAAAAAGTCTTCAACTTTTCTACTCCAATCCAAGAGTTAAGTAAATACTAAAATAATTCACGTTCCTGATAGATTGGACAGAAAGTGGAAATCATAGAGTACGTGCGAGATAAAGCGTGAAACTATAAATAAAAAATAAATCCCTATTAACACATACCTCAGAAAACTCAATAATCACAATCAACAGACCCAAAAACCAATAGAAATTCCGTAAACCCAAAAAACTACAATAAATCGTGGACAAATCCAACAAAAATATTCGTCTCGAATGTAAGACGTGCGACGGCATCCATCATCGTCCTCTTAACGAGTCGTCCAGCTGTTGCTGCTGCGATTGATAGAGCTATAAACTATATTTATAGAGCTAAATAGAAATAGTCTCCGTTCCCAGTTTACGGATGTTACGTGGCTGGGTGTTTGGGTGTTATGTTATGTGACATGGAGTTTTCGTAATTTTCCCGTGATTTGAGGGTAGATGCGAATTTTAATAATGGATGGCTATTGAGTGATGGAGCGTACTATTGAATATAATTTTTCTTCGGATAGGAATCACACCCACAATCTGTCTCGGTTTTAAATGGGACTGGTCTTAACACTAGGTTCCCAGGATCCCTTTGCCTACCCTGCTCTATGCGGGAATTAGCGTGAGGCTTAAAAAATAAATCAATTTGAATACCACATCTACGTGTGTAAATGTAACTCATAGATGATGTCGTAAACAGAAGATCGCCCACACGAAATACTAATAAAACACGCGTTATTGTCATCAAACGAGTGCCGACCTCTTTATGTAGACTACTGTATTTATATACAATATTTTTTTAGCTTCGCGCTTTACGGGACCCTGGGAACCTAGTGTTGAGATACTATGTTTCCATTACGACAGTTTCGTTTCACACTTTCCACGGAATCCTGGAGGCAACGTATCTTAAGTGGCGAAACACAACGCGGCCCTTTGCCTCGTTGCTAAAACGAAAAAAATATAATATGAAATATTTCCTTTTCTCGAGTCGGAATGGAACCCACAACCTTCCTCATTTACAGTTGCACGATTTTGCCTCTGCGCCACGACTGGCCTCGAAACAGTTCTATACAATATATATAGTATAATATTTATAGTGTTAAAAACATCAATAGTATCAACATCAAACGTACGGAGTTTGGATGAGATGAGTGAAATGTTGTTATATTGTCATATTTGAATGTTTATGTGAGGTGTCAAAGAAGATTTTTTGTAGATGTAGATTCTAATCCTGGTTGAGGCATTTTTTTTTCTTTGGAGTAAGTCGTATTATTACTCGTATAGTAATTACACTCGTACTCGTAAATTAACTTTAATTGATAATTTTAAAAGATATAAAAAAATTAAGATTAATATATTACAAAAGTAATCTTTGTGTATTGTTTATAAATAAAAATATATTTATTTAATAAAAAAGGGAAAAGATAACAAGATTGGCTAAAGATCTAATTTAATATTTAAAAATATGTAAAGGTTTCTTAGAATAAGGCACTTCGAGATATGCTACCAATATGAATTTCAAGTTATAAAACTAGTGGTAGTAATACATACATTTAGTTAATAATAGTGTCTCAATATTAAATACTAATTTCTCCCAAGTTCCAATAGAAGAAGCCAAACCATCAAACATAAGTAACTTCTGTTTAAACGTGAGAAGAAAGCAACCTAAACAACGAGGCACTACAGAACACACAGTTCTAGCATATATGTACATAGTTTTATACGTAAATGCATCTAGTTGGTAACTTCTTCTTGTATCCACCGTCGGTCCGATCCGGTGCACTCCTTGACAATCGATTGACGGGTGTATCACCCACCACCCACCTACCAGCCCGCTCCTTGCACCACCCACAATGACCCACATAGCAGCCATATTTATAATAATTGAACTGCGCTAGCGAATTCGAATGAGTTATAAATCGGCCACATTTACTATGGAAATGGAGTCTGAAGTCTGGCTTATCTGTCTTTATACCTAGTTCTGTGGCTTAAATGGACTTCATATACATACATACATACATACATACATACATACATACATACATACTCGTACATTCTTTTGAACGGTTTTTACTGCAGTTCCAACTTTCAAGTTATGGAATGTAGTAACTTGCTTTTATTATTTCGAATAATTTAGTTTTAGCTTGGTATTTCTTAGGAGGTTTAAACTAGTGAACTTTTTATATTTGTATTTTTTTAATTGATTGCATATGGAGTGGTTGTGGGTTCAATAATACTCAAGAATACTAATTGTTTATCAGGGTCCATGATCAGATGTCCATGGCGTAACTCAACGCCGAAATTCAACACCCAATCGTTTTTTAGCCTTAAAATATTAAACGACACAGAATCAGCTTACGATAACATTTGTTCAAACATTCATAAGTTCCAGCATGAATGATGGAGAAGCAGTACTGCATGGGACCGGGGATCGTCTGACATTCCTCGATTGGTATTCACTCAATGTCTCCGTCAACGTAATTTACGATCGTTACATCAATATTTTTATTGACTCCATAATTCAAAAAGTGTCACATAATTCATCCGTCCGCGTGAGACGGTCGGGTATTTGCTCGTGGAGGTTCTTAGGTAAACACATTGGTACCAGTGCGGCGGGTTATAATAATCATTTAATTTTGTGTTTTCATGCCCGAGAGCGGGAAAATGAAAATATATTTGCCCCGAATTGAGTATCGAACCCACAACCATCGCATTATTATATTATTATAACATTTTTTAATTTATTATCATCAATTAATTTTTTTTCAATGGGATGAGAACCATTATAGAAAACCTAGTGATAAGATAGATACTCATATCTAGATTCCGCACAATTTCCGATACACTGCGTGGCGGAATTCAAATAGCGGAACTCAACACCGCTTTACATCTTATTACCAAAGCGAGGAAATTAAAATTTATCATTCCCTAGAATGTAAATCGAACTTACAACTACCACTTTCCCAATTTCCAAAAATTCTAAATAACAATCGCAAACCGAACAAAAGTTTAAAGCTCAGCTCCAACGGCAACGTGGAACAGCATCTCCTAATCATTCTCACTTATCCAAACACGAAAAATTCGTAACAAATCAGTGTGCAGATGCTAGTGACGGATAGTCTACTGGCACTGGCTGTGCAGTACGAGTACTACCCCCGGAACACCCCCTTGTCTTAAATTATGTCCGGGACGTGATAACGAAGAGGGTGGGTGGGGGTTCATATTTACTTTTGCGACACACGATGTATTGTCTGATGTGCTTTGATAGAAATGTTTTGGGATTTCGAATTTTGGACTTCGTAATGTTTCAATTGAAGTTGATAGTTGTATTTGTTGAAGTGTATAGTTGTCAGTTCGATTCCGATTCAGATTAATGTATTATTATATTTTTCATTTCCTCGCTTTGGTGAGACGACTCGCGGCGTTGTTTTCCGTCACTTAAAATTCAATGTCTCGGAAGTTGGGTGCTGCATAAAATTTTATAGCAACTCTCCTGATATCTACTTGACCTTTGTGATAAGAAAGAAAAATATTTCTTTCTTTTTTTTTATAAAAAAAGATGACAATTGTTTGCCAGCCATCCGACATTACGACGGGCAGAAGACGGCTGTGACATCGTTGAGATAACGTCCAAAAGGGTTGAGTTCCGCTGAGAGAATAAAAAAAGTCCCTTATCAGAGGACCCCGTTCAGCATAACTTGTACGATAAAAAGGAACCTGTAAAAATTATATAAATCGAGTCAAATTAAATACTTTTTTTTAAATACAAAAAAAAATACTGTAGTTGGAATGAGTCATAACATCTTATTAAAATTAAATTAAATTAAAATAAATTTCATTTAAATTATCTAACAAGATTTGAGAACAATTTTAAATAAACTCAATTAAGGGTTCTATAAATAGACATCGAACCCACTATAATGCATTACCTGGCGCTGTCCACTTACAGGTGTTAAAGTCAAATAAATATATGTTATCAAAAAACCCTCGAACACAGAACTATTAAGTGCATCGCTATGTTTCGCTCAACCCTTCAGCCCACGTCAAACTTTTATAATTTTGATAGCAATTTTACTTGACGTTCTTTTGGGAAATCAAAGGTTACTTGAAATACCACTTAACCGACTCGCTGACCGGATTGACTCGATAAATCCTCAGTAGACGTTTTTATTGCCGTTTTTCTTTTTTATGATTATCATAATTTTATTGTGATATACATAAATAACGTATAATGTTATTATTCTTTGTATGTTCGAGTGTATCTTATATGTTTTGATGTCAGTGGAGATAATTTAGTTATAAATCACTTTGTTTTTTAACCTTCCGTCCTAACAAAGGTGTTGGACGAAAAGTAACTTAAGTTGCACGACCTATTAGGCGGATAAAATTAAAAAGATTATATATTTAGGTATACAGCTAAGCAAATTCAGGCTTTTCTTTCCAGGGAATTAAAAAATAATAATTTTCAAGGCAAGACAAGACAAGACGCGGTGAAGATTTTATTTATAATGCTTTATTTTCATCTCCATGTGTAGAGAAGAACGAAGTACGACGCAGTCCAGCAATACCATAGCTATTATATAATTATTTTCAAATAATTCTAAGACATAATTACCCACCAAAGCTCAAATTACTGTTACAGTACAAGAAAAGAAAAATGACCTAACAATATAAAAAAATGCAGAAAGGACACTAAAAAAGGAAGACGATCACAAACGAATAGAACAATGTACATATCTCAAAGACGGGGCCAGTCTCGAGAATTAAAAGTGCAGGTGGGGTGCATTGATCTGATGGAGTCGTCACCCCCACACCCTGTATGGACGTTCTATAATGGACATGACGGGACGGGGGTATTTATTTAACCGGACTAGATGGAAGATGGATTAGTGATTATTGAGGTTAATGTTGTTATTTGTTGGTTTGGGGGAATGTTTTTACTGTTTTTTATCTGTAGATATATTTATTTATAATAAGTAAATAAAAAAAGTTATATTTTCTAGAAGCTTAACATATTCATCGGCCTAACTCTACATAGCTCTATTATAAAATTTGATTTCTCTTCTTATCAAAGCGAAGAAATAAAATATTTCATCTCAAAAACACAACCTTAAGTTAACAGTATATTGAAATTTTCCCTATTTTACATACGAATGTCCAAAGCAATCATGGCCTGAAAATTATAACCACAGCGCCAGTACTCGTATAATATAAAGCATAGAGAACTATAATTCCTGAATCGGGCGACTGGACACAAATTAGTGAAGCACTCGTTCTCCTCGAGCCATCTCCACGTCCGTCCCGAGGCGGGTGACCACACCGTTTGATACAAACTTGGGGACAAGGCCCCGGTATAACGACTATTAAATACTTTTATATGAATTAAAAAGTTTGTAGGAAATAAAAGTACTTTACTTCAGTGTATTATGTACGTGTTGGTTGGAACTTATTATGGTCATAAACTTGAGTAAAAAATTGTGTGATTAATTTTATAATGTATTTAAATTTCTTTGCTCTTTGAGTGATATTTGTTTTGTTCTTGTGCTTTTTAAAAGTTTCTCAATGTTGAAAGTAATATGATACTGCACATTCTATAAAGAATTTTATGATACAATATATTTTTATGATAAAAGAATAGTTAACAAAATGTCAATTGGCAAAGCGAAATTTCATAATTATCAATTGTGGATATTATATTCAAAATAAAAAAATACACTCGAATACTCTATTTATAAGTAGAAACATTATTTTTATTCTTAACTACGTCTACGATAAGATAAATTAAAGCATGATTAACTTAATCGCAAATCGATCACCAAACTCAAAGTAAAATAGAAAGAGAAGGAAATATAAGTTAAAAACTAAAAAGTCTACATAGAATAAAACGTATGTACACCCCGTCTGGACGTCCCGGCCGGACCTCGCCCGTCTTGCAACGTTTGACTGAGCGAAATCACTCAAAAGTTTTAATGCCGCTTCCGTGGAGACTCCCCTTGCCTCCTCCCACCCCAGGCCGCCCCTCGCCGGCTACGTGTGAAGTTTTACGTGTACGGTTAAAAGATGCACTTATACTGTAATATTGGAACATTTTGTGTATTTAAAATGTGTTTTTGTGCATTTTTAGTGAAGTGTTGAGTAGGTGTTGGTTAAAGCAGGTGTGAGAATTTTCGTGGTTTTTTATGGTTTATGAAGTGTTTGGTGCGATTATTATATGTTTTATAATGTTACACTTACCCCGCATATATTAGGATTGCGTTAAAGTGTTAAGTGGCGAAATTCAACGCCGCATTTTGCTTACCAAGACGAGGAAGTGAAAATAATTCACTTCCCGAAGTGGGAATTGAACTCAAAATCGTCACTTTTATAATCAAATTCTGTCTCATTGCGTAGCGACGACCTCATTTTTTAGTGTCATTTAATAGTATATACTAAATAGTCTATTTTAAACCAACAACTTTCCCATACAATAATATGTTTTATTGCGCCAAAATTACGGACTTTAATAAAAAACCTATAAAATTATATTTCACACTATATTTTTTACCAACTTTTTCAATCAATTCTATTACACTCGCAACGTGTTCAAATCCGAGTATCGTCGAGTTATATTAAATGAATTGTGCAAAATTCTTGGCAGTTAATCAAAATTTCATCGATATGAAATCTGAATTTAAACATTGTCGCAGGTCTGACAGCGGATTTAATTAGCCGCGGACGTCGGCAGTTGGTCGTCGCTATATGGGAGCTGATTGAATGGAACCCTAACCACGAATTACGGACTATCCGATAAGGCATCATTGTTTTTGTCACCCTACTTCTATTATGTAAATTGTGTGGACTATATTATTATAGTGTTAAATATTGAATTTACAGTTTTTTTGGTGTATTAGTAATGAGATAATAGATTCACTTTTTTACCGTTTAACATAAGTAGATAGTGTTGATGTAGGCATGTTGACTCTCCGTTCTTTTTCGTTATTAAGCGGAACTTAATGCCGCGTTTTATTTACCAGAGCACGGTGATGGACATAATTTCAATGTTAATATTTCCCCCGAGTTTTTTTTCCGCACACTGCAGGGTGGACAGAGGGAACCTAGTGTTAAGACACTCTGTTCCCCACTTTCCTCCGAATTCTGGAGGCATTGCGTGTTGAGTGCAGCACGGCATCGGAACTCAACGCCGAACTTTGCTTTAAAACCAGAGCCAAGAAAAGGAAAATTTATTTTAATAAGTATTTCATTTCCTCGAGATCGGATCGAACCCACAAACAGTCGTGTTTACAGTCACACTTTGTGCCCCTGCGTCATGGCCTAATTTGGTTCTTTTTAGAAATTATTTTTAGATATATACTATTTAAATTTACGCATCCACCCAACTCGTCGGCGATATCTAATACTGATACAAATATGCACAATTAGATTTTCGCAATCATTTCAATATTACACAGGAACCAACAATCAAAAACCTTTATAAACACCAAAACCTAAAATATACAAAAAAGAGTAAGAAGACCCGACACCCGACAGTCATATCAAGGAAGGAACGCGAATATTCGGGATATTCACAAAAATGCACTTATTACGGAATGGGCCGGAGATCCCATGAGCTCGTGATCCCGGGATGATTGGCAATCCCGTCTGAATGAGGCAGGGTTTAATGGCAGCCGCACCTAGATGCCGTGTGTTCAAATTAAATTAAAGATCATTTGATCTTTGATTTTCGCGATTTTTTTGTCATTTTATTATGTACCTACCGCATAGGCAAAAAAAGAAAATATATTTTAATCGTAAAATGTTAGAAAGAGTTTAATTTCAAATGTACATATATGTTTTATATATTATAAATGGAACTCTTTAAGCGGATTAATCGCGTATATTTAATTTTTAGCGTTTTTGGAAACTCGACGTTTCGAACACTTAGCAGTAGTCCGTGGTCGCGGGTAAATAATTAAAGATATTGTATAATTTGGATTTCAATATATGAAAAATGTTACCTTACCTTCGAGTTAGTTATCAGAGAGGGACGTATAATACTGTGCACTTACCTGAAACAAAATAGAAGAAAATAGTTTAGTATACATCGTTTTAAGGCTAGATTAGTTTTCAAGATTTTACGACTTTACGACGTGAGACGTAGGCTTTTTACCAGGGCGAGGAAGAGACAATAATTAATTCTATCTAGTGGAAATGAAGCCCACACCCGTGGTACTTACTGTTATTCCGCTGTTCCGCTGAGTCAAAACATACTGAGTAAAGACAATTAAAAAGTATATTTTATTTTTGTAGTTCCACAATTTTTAGTGGTCAGTAAAAAGAATAAAAAAAAAGGTTCGTAGATAGAACACAACATGACTATTAAATATTGTTTAATATAAACCCTAAAATATATTACAGAATATATCTAAATATGCCAAAAAAATAACCCCCTCACTACACTAACGTCCCCGGGTACCCGCAAAAATAACTGACTGTCCTTTGTTTCGTAGACGAGGGGCAAGTCCATTGGAATTCTTTATAGAATGAAGTGGATTTAATATCGGGGCAGAGCGCGGCGGCCGGTCACGGCGGCCTCGTGGGACCTAGATACGATTGCTTGGCGATAGTTTGATTGTCATTTTGCATATTTACCGGTTAGATTTGATTTTGTCAATGCTATGTGTGGTTATTGGTTGGGATAATTTGTAGCTTTTCGCTAAAATTTTAGTATACGTACGATTTTAAGAAATAGAGGCCGTTTCACACTTTCTGTCGTATTCTGTAGGCGTTGCGTACTGAGTGGCGTAACTCAACCTTGCGTTTTGCCTTGTTACCACAGCAGGAAAGTGAAAATATTAATTATTTCATTCCTTGAGTGTGAATCGAATTTACTATATCGCATTTACAGTCGCACGCTTATGTCCTTGCGTTACAACGGACCTCTTCTGGATTATTTTAAAATATAAA
Organism: Heliconius cydno galanthus; assembly: GCA_036379175.1. NCBI lineage: Eukaryota > Metazoa > Arthropoda > Insecta > Lepidoptera > Nymphalidae > Heliconius > Heliconius cydno. Next base: position 627,307 of record JAKRZM010000984.1, read on the forward strand.
TATTCTTTAATATATTTGAATCTCTAAATCAAGCACATTCCAATTGCTCCAAAAAGCCAAAAGCCAAAGCCTGCTTGAGTATAATTTAATACAAATAAACCACGGAAAATACATAAAGAAAATTCATCTCAACATAACATTTTTAACATTTAACCCTGTCGACGAACAATTTTATAAGCGAATCGTGATCGAATTTTATTTTTATAAAGTGCCAACTTTTTATTGGTACCCGTTACGAGTGTTACGAATAGTTATGTTTTATTTAACACCAATGGATTTGCGTGGTGTATGGGCATGGAGGATACATTGCTGGGGATTTCCATTTGAAAAGGTAAGTTTGGATGGTTTTGTACAAATTGCACTTTATGTTATTGTTATTGCTGGTCTCTATTTCTATTATATTTGACTAGCTTTTTCTTGTGGTTTTGTTCCGGTGGTTCGCACACATTCATACATATTCTAAGAGTCTGAGGTAACTTTGTAAATTGTGGGCTACATTGACACCACTAACGCGACGTAATATAGCCATAGCCGTCCTTTAGAAGTGGACTATCCAACATAATAATAATTTTAAATTCCAACTAAAAGTTACTAAGATTAGCGCGCGATTTTTTTATAAAAAGTCAGTCACAGGTACAGAACCCTCGGTTAGCCAATCCGACACGCACTTGGCCTGTTTTTAAAGTAATAAAATCTATTTTTAATTAAATTAGCTTTCGTGTTAACGTGTACTGTATTTATACGAACTATTTACTTATATTTTTCGTGTAATTTTGAGGGACTATAGAGGGAAGATGAGAACGGCCTTTGGGATGAAACTAACGGTCATTACGCAAGGACGAGTGAACTCCTCTGTGATGTTGAAGCCATATAGTATGAAAAGAATGGCTATTGTGGGCTTACTTAAAACAAAAATACTGTACCTACTATACAATATATAAAACTCTTGTGGCCCTAGCGTTACATCGTCTGTCTGTAAGTGCGATTGTAAGTTCTATTCCCATAAAAGTGAAATAGTGATGAGACTAGTAATGTCTGATTCATTTCATTTGCCTTTTAAACAATCCAGCAACATTACGTCCACATATTTGTAATCTACCATTAAAACGCTAAAGAAAATATTATTAAATTGTATATAAATACTTTAGGTATATATTTAATTTAAATGTAAAACAAAGAAATATCAAGATTACAAATCGGGTCCCCGTCAAGTGTTTAAACAAGTCAAGACAGTCAGTAGTAAGGAGAGGCAAGAGGCAATATTGTACCCGCAATCCCGTATCAACAGACCGAATAGCTAGAATACATATGTAAATGCGGCCACGACCGCGCTTATTGCTTATCTAATTTGACTTCTTTTGCAATACTGTGATGGGATACACCAACATCAGCGGTACCTGCCCATCTAATACTGCGGGGTCGAAAGGGGTACTCCCGGGAACCCGCCTGGCGCCGATAGTTTTTAAAATATTTATGAGGGAGTGACGCTGAGACCGCTCCGTGTAATCCAATTTTGCGTTATGCGTTTGGGAAGTTACTTATTTTGTTGGGTACATTTTTGGGGTCAACGATGTTTTTTATAGGTTTTAATTAAAGAGTGTGTTCATAGGGAATTCGATTTGTGGGGAAGGTAGCATATGTTGTTATTGGTGTCCTTTCCGTTACCTGGCGTTATGGGGTTCCTCTAAGCGTGTTTGTTTGGTGTGTTTATTAATATTGATATAATATTCACGCGGGATCTATATTCGTGATGGGAAAAACCTTTTGAGATTTTGCCAATTATTTTGCATGTGGCGCATGTGTTATATAAATTTAGTACGAAATTTTAACATTAACAATTTAATTTAATTATTTTAATATAATGTAGAGGAATAAATATAAATAATAACATATTTACTTATTCATCTACACAACTTCACATTACTAAAATCACTTAAAATCTGAACTAAAAATCGAAATTTATTATTACCGTTCTGTGCAGTAAATAATAAACGAAAACTTCCAAGTGACTGTTTAGTATATGTCTCGGCAAACGGAAAAAATCTGAACTTCTGACATGGACACCACTTTTGGCGTGTCTCAGGCTAAGTGAATCTTCAGACATATCGCTACCGAAATAAACCCTAACAACTCGGTAATGACCACAGCTGTGGTACGGACAGACTTTTCTAATGATAGAATTTTTAGTAGCTTTAAGTGAGATTGACATTAGACTTATGCTATGCTTGCTAATTGTTACTTTATCATGTCCGCTGTAAGAACTGCTCGACAGTTTCATTAAATCCTTTTTTTGGGACTTGAAATTGGTTTCGGTTTGATATTTCAGTTTGGATACATTAGTTGAGTGATTTATCTGGGTATTTAGATAATATTTACTTAGTATGTATAAAACATATGCTTATCTAAACTTTTACTGATAATTTGATTGGCCCATTTGCCACATAATAAATACTACATTTGAATATTGATATGAAGTATAGAAATAATTTGCGTTTAGTTTCAGTTTTTATAGTAGGTACATATATGTTTTTTGAAAACTTAAAAATTTTAAAGTTACAATAAAATTATATCGTATCGTATCTGGCAAATTTCTTTAATAAAGTATGAAAAGTAGACCAATCTAAGCTCCAATTTCCGGAAACTGGAAGTCAATTAAGATATTTTTACTGTAAAACCCACATAAGCAATAAACAAGTTAATTTTAAAGACGAAAGTTCCCTAGTTAGCACTAAAGAAATGCGAATCGAGCGAATGTAGCTGGAACAAATCAACACAGTTGTAACTGCGACGTCAAGTTAATTAAAACTACGAAAAGTTTGTGATTTAAAAGCGGCAAGGATCGAGATGTAATGATGAGAGATAGCGGAAATCATAATGTAGCGGAAAACGACCGATCAAGTAGCCATCGTGGCGCAACGGTAAAGATTCTGACTGTTAACGGCGGTTGTGAGTTCATCAAAATAACAGACGATATATCATTTTAAAAAGTTATTTAAATCCAGGTAAATATAGACAAGTATTATACACCAAAATGAATATTTTCCCTCAAAAATAACCAAAAGACATTGTTTACCAATTTCCACCCATTTAAAAGATTTGTACAAACAAAAGTATTTGACATTTAAAATTTCTTTCCAATATTTTTCCTTAAATCTATGTAAAAAAACTGATATCTACGACCAAAATCTTATTCAATGACAGCCATCTACTCTTATAATAGAAAAAAATCGCTGCCCGCTTAATCTTAACACCAGTCAAACCAATCCGGCGAGCTGTCGAACCGAAAGAACCGTTTGAAAATATGAAAACAAACTACTTACAAACTGTAAATGGAAAATAAATCCTAGTTGCAGCAGTGTCAATGGAACGCTAAAAGTAATTAATTAGACGTATGTTTCTATTTGGTACGAGGAAGTCGAATTTCTCATAAGGAAATTAATTTTCAACATACACTTTTAAATTAAATTATCAATAATTAGTAAATATTTTTCAGTGTTCAGTGGCAGTTTAACTCTCACTTGAAGACCACACAATCATTGATCCTGGAAGAAGGTACAAGTACGAGGAATCACCGAAGGTCATGGTTGATGACAGTAGACTAAGCTAGAAAGGTATGCATATACCGTAGAGTATACCACTCCGTTCTTTCAGGTCACCCCATAAGGGATAAAAATAAAGCTAAAAAGCCTTTGTTTTTCGAACATTTGTTTGACCTGAAATGATGATAATGACATGAAAGGCTTAATGATAAAAAAAAAATAACAGATAATTAACCATAACTCTTCAGATGCCAAACAGAAAATCTACACCGAGTCGCTGCAATTTAAATTTGAAAAGTTTGAACCGATAGTAATTTCGTGTGACGTTTAAGACAAGTTCGTTTGACCGTCAGTCCCCGGTCATAATGAGCTGCTTTCCGTGTTTACTTCTTTGTCGTTTTTCGCAAACTTCAGACGACTGATGGGGGCACTGCAGAGTACTGCAGGGTACTGTGCTCGCTTCAGTTTACGTTGGACATCTCGCACGCCATGTCTGGTGGGTTATGTTTGAACATGACCAAATAATGTTATGAATTTGCGAAATACAATTATTTCGAATAATAATAGAAAACTGACAAAGCAAAAAAAAGTTTGACTCTTACTTTTTAAACCTTTTCAAACATCCAAACGCCCGTTCCAAAAATATACGAAGATTTATCTCAACAAGTTATTTCACAGCATCCCGGCAAGTACAGCCGCGTGCATATAGACGTTACAGCATCTGTAAGCACCTGGCCTGAACGCCAATGAGCACTAATCAATACGATGTGGCGAAAAATAACGAATGTTGTATTAACGCTCGTGTGCTTCCGCGCCCAGCTGCAGCTACGGCCCGCAAGGCAAATTTGTTTATATTTTGTATGGCAATTATTTTGCTTTTGTATTTCTCGTCTTATTTTTGTTTTTCTGTTCTGTTCTAATATAAAGCGCGACGTTAAATTCCGCGACTCAACGCGCAATGTCTCGAACTCTTGCTGAATGCGGAGAACTGACTACAATGCTATGTGGGAAGAAGCGTTAAGTTACACTGTATGTATTTATTCAATTCAGCATCTTTTTGTAAATTATTATTGTATACACCGCCTTGCCTTCTGCGCTAGTCCAATTTTGGAGATCAAACTTTTAAAATATTATTCATTATTTAATTGAAAAATTTTATATACATATAACATTAATTCTAATTTAAATAATCAAGAATTTTTTACTAAAATTGAAATATTGACTGGTTAAATTATTAACTAGTCTAAATAGTCAAGAATATACATACTTTAGACAAACTAATTCTAATAATGCAATAACTTCAAATATAAAATACATATAAAAATACATACAAGTTAAATTAAAATCAAACTACTATACAATAAAAATATTTTGCGAACGCTACAACGTATGCAATCGTAATCGGCCGACTGGGGACGCATGGGCCGTTGAGACACAGTGTTTTTAAAGCTTTTCTTTGCCACCCCCACCACCACACCACCACCACCCCAATCGATGCCCGTCACGTAGGTACAACGTCCGATCAAGTGCATAGAAGTACTTCTTAGATGTGTCGCTCTGTCCATTTCTACATATTATGGGGTTGGTAATTCTTTTTTGTCACTGCAGTAACTGCTTTTCATTTTTAATTGATTATTAATTGTAGGTAAGGCGTTTTTCGTTTAATGTTTAAGAATGTTAATAGTTTTTGGTAATGTTTATTTGGATTTTTTTGGTTTAGAAAGCTAAACTCATAAATTATAGGTAGGTGCAAGTGCATAAAAGTAGTTCTTAATTTCTTTCTGTCCATTTCTACATATTATAAATTTGTTAAGAGTTTCTTACTTTTACTAACATCTGCTCCTTTCTTATTTGATAGCTAGAGATACGTCACGTCTACAGTCATATGCCGTGTTGATGCGCCACGACAATTGAGTTTATATAATTTGATTTACATAAAAATCTAAATATATGAACTCTACAACCAACCAAAGCTAAAAACAACTAATCAATTTAAAAAAAACTAGCATTTTTAAGAAAATTTAGTATTAAATAACAATTTAAATGGTTAGAAACAACAAAATGCTATAATAGTAGAGTACATCGGTGTAGTGTGCTGCTGACAACTCTGTCACGTCAGTCCCCCGCAGGCGTCAGTGTTCGCTAATGTTCTATACTGAGTTCATGTTAGGTGAATTTTGTAATAGAAAAATGTGTATTGTTATTTTAATATGTATAAAGACCGGCCAAGTGCGAGCAGGACTCGCGCACGACGGATTCCGCACCATTATTTATAAAAATGAACAAAAAAATACGTTTGTTGTATGGCTCCTTAAATATTTATATGATTCTATTTTTTAGGATTTTTTAATATAGTGGCAACATAAATAGGTATATCATCTCTGAAAAATTCTAAATTTTAACTATCACTTCATCGCGTTTTACCCTTAGGATAAAGAACAGGCAGAGGCAGAGGGAACCTACCGGAAATATAACACTGAACTCTTCCGTCTGAATTCTTCTCATTACGTATTGCGTGTCTACCAGAGCGGGAAATTAAATATTAAAATGTAACGTTAAGACATTCCTTTTCCCACCCTCCCCAATTTCGTATAAAGATGCGGAACTTAACGCCGCGCTTTGTGTTCTTACCAGAACGAGCGCAAATATAGGTATAATTCCCACAAGCACGTCTCGTCGATACAGATTTCCTTAATTAGAAGTTTGGAAGTTAAAGTAATGCTCACTTCTAGCCTGACTTAGACAACTGTCGCTGTCAGAACTGTGCGCGGACTTGTGAAGTGCCACCTCCATATGTGAAACGTACGTGTAAAATTATAAAACTTATGTTAAATTACATATATTTTTGTTTATTTTATAAATTTTATCACTCTGTATTCCGCATATAGCAGGATAAGCAGAGTGCTAACACTCTGTTCCTCAATTTCCACCTAATGTTGAGTGCCATTGCAAATTTACACTTGCATGAAAAACTATTTTGATTCCGTCATATTTTTTTTTGTTGTTTTTTTATTTTATTTTTATATTGATATAATTTCTTTAATGTCCTAATTTTACGATAACAAAATAATGTGGCAGTGTCACGTATAGTAGAAAAAACTCGAATGACTCAAATCATTAGATTTTGGAGAATATTATAAACTATATAATATACTATATAATATTATAAACTATATAATATTATAATATTATATAAACTATATAATATTTTAATATTTTATGTACAAAACTAACATTTTCCATACAAAATGACAGCCGTCAGTAATACTATGAGCGTCAAAACAAGAGACGAACAAAACGTCTAAGCAATTGAAAATAAAGAACAAAAATAAAATAAAAAATATATATAAATAAATAAATAGATTTATAGAGGATTTGCGAGTATAACATATCTACTACAATCTACCTCTAAACAAAGGTAAGAAAGAGGAATCAGTGACAGATCACAAAATTTTCTCCATCTCTATTGGAAATACAATAAACATATCTACATTGAGAAAATCTCCAATGTTTTCTATACAAAATGACAGCCGTCAGTTCAACTGAGCGCGTCAAAACGACAGACGTCAATCGGACAGGCGAGGCGTCTATGCAATCGATAATAAAGGGACAGAAATAAACGAAGACGGAGTCAGAGTGGCGTGGAGCAATCCAGTCGCGAGTGTCATCGGCGGCGAGACGTGACGGGTGACTTGAGGCTGTGTGGTGTGCGGGGTGGGCGGCAGCGGGGTTGGGTTGTGCACTAGATAACAGCACAACAGGTTCTTAAAGTATTTACCGATGATTTCATGTGTGACATAAAATAAGTTTTTATGATGTAGATATGTTTTGTATATGTTAGAAATAATATTAAAACATTGAGAAGTGCAACGAACAAGAAAAACTTACAATTAAATATATAGTTATAGAAACCATAAAAGTATATGTATATACTTTACACACTTTTAAAAAATCCATAATATTCATCAACATGTATTTTTTTTTATTTATCATTTAATCCATTTTCCAACGAAAATCAACATTTGCTAAACTGACAATTTACACAAACACTTTCATACTGCGCTACTACAATATTTAACTAAAAAAATGAAAATAAACAAAATATGCACAATAGTGCAATGTATAATCAATTAATAGTAAAGCTAAGAAAGCACACATAAGTAGCTGAACATTTCAGTCACGGCCCGCGGCCCGCCGTCGCTAGCGAGACAGAAACACTGACGTGACAGGAGTGACTTGAAGCGGACTGTCCAAATTATAAGATATAGCGGGTTAGGAATATTTTTGTTAATGTAAAGTCAAATATTGACTGAATGTATGTATATGATGAACTGTTAGTGGATTTGAGTTTAATCAAAATTGGGTGGAAAGTGAAATCTCTTAATTTTGTTTGCTAAATGGAACAAAAAATATATATCATCATGAAGAGGATTAAATGTGAATTAAAATTTGATGTTTTGACATGTCTAAGTACGTTCACCACTGTGGAAGAATTAATTGAATCAATAATTGAATGCAGAATCGTGTCGAATATTGACTCACGCCAACTCGAGTAGGATATTGCTCTACTTATTCTCTACATTTGGACATCTGAAGTCTGAAAGATTTGCGTGTTGAGTGGCGGAACTCAACGCTGTAAAAAAATAAATAACTAATTTCCTCGAGTGGGAATCGAATTCACAACCTGTCGCGTTTACAGTCACACGCTTGTGCCCCTGCGCCAAGGTCTCTTCCGATTGTAAATAAAATAAACAATTAATATTTAATATACTATTTTCTAACTTAAGCCGCGCCACGCCAAGTCTAGAATGAAATTTCCAACGGAGCTGAGTAAACTTGGGGACGTGGCAGCGACAGTGCTGGCGTCATCCGATGCGAGTTGATAATGCAACTTCTAACTGCCAACTGACGGTAAATGTTTAATTAGCGGTAATTTTTTTTGTACTGATTTTTGATAGTAACATTTTTTTTAGATTTTCTTTGGTTTATTTCTGACTTCCAAAAAGGAGGAGGAGGTCTATATTCGACCAATATATATTATTAGATTTTCCTCTCTTTTAAAAACATGTTGGAATTTGTGGATTTGAAATCCATTGGGAGTGATGTAAATTAATGTTTTTTCTTGTTTCCTCGTGGTTCCTTTGGTCTAGCTAGACAAAGCATCGCATTAGCTTTCTTTATGGAACTACCAACTTCTGAAAAATTCACAGCAATTGAAAAACGAACTGTCTGAACACTACGTTCTCCTTACTAATCATGTAAAACAACAAGACATTTTTTTCAGGTTCAACCTGTATCCCGTTCATACCATCAGAGTAGGCAAAGGGAGCCTGAGGACTTAGTGTTAAGAAACTCGGTTCCCATTAAGACACATAACTACTTTCAGCCGAATTCTGGAGGCATTGCGAGTTGAGTGGCGGAACACAACGTCGCGCTTTCTCTTCGTTACCAGAGCGACAAAATAAATCGAACCCACAAAATATGGCGATTACAGTGAACGTTTGTGCCTCTGCGCCACGACTAGCCTCAACACAACGGCAGATCCATAAAAAATCGCGACCAGCTGTCAAATTTTCTATACAAACACATAAATCCAGTAGTAATTTAGCGAGATTCGCATCAGGTGCAGAATCTACAGCAAATGTAAGGCCGAGGAGTTATTCTGAACGGCACCGGATGGACGTCGAATGAGCTTCACGCTGACAGCTCAATGAAAACGGGTAAAAACACGCGATACGTAGTACGTGCGATATATCGTCTTGCGAATATTGGGATGGTTTGGAAAGAAGTATAAAAAAATATTGTTAACATATCGACAGTCTTATTATGGTTTCATTGGAATTTAGTTAAAGAAGGCTGAATTCTTTATAAGACGGTTGTGGGTTCTATTCTGATTCAAGTACATTTATTGTTATAAGGGGAGAAAGCAATCACTTTGATGATTTATATATTGGACACACTATGTCATTATAATGAGCTGAAAATTGAGAACAGAAGATCGGACAAGAAACATCTCTTTAGGTTTTTCTACCTACCCCACTAATAACATTACAAATAAAATTAATTTATTCACTAGAATTTTTACATATCTAAGAATCCCAAAAGTATCAAAACTCACACAACAAAGAACAAAAAACACCCGAGACTCTAGAACAATGTTAAAATTTAGAACCGTTATAAACAGAGTGCAATACAATAATAAATAACGAGGCAATATCAAAGCGGGTGGAGTCCGGCGTTCTTGGAGCGAATGCCGCCCGAGCACACCCGTGACAGTCATTTAAGACTGACAAGGGGGTAGGGGGTGGAAACCACCCGCCAGATGGATTGATATTGCAGCAAGCAGACGTAAGACGAAGCGATTGCATACGGAAAAATAAAAAAAGGTTTATTCAGGTGGGGTAGGTATCGGTAAAACGGAACGGTTGACGGTTGGGATTAATTAAATAGTTTTATGTGATTTTGATTGAATTCTATTTGATAGGTATTTTGTATAATTTTCATTATTGTGTATATTGTGTTTTTTAGAGATACAAGTCAAACTTCTTTTTACTGCCGTTGCTTTTTAGTAACATGTTATAATTAAGGCAAATTATTAAAGATGGTTATTTACTAGCACCACTTTCTTATTAAAACTTGTACTCTACTTTAAAAAACATTGAACATTCTATCTCTATTGTAAGTTAATTAAACTTAAAGCTGCCAAACTAAACTATAATAATAATATAACTATAATAATAAAATGTTATAAGCCACAACTAATTTAAACATAAAATTTTATATTATTTTACTTAGAATATATATTCCAGGCTTCCAAGTCGGGACAAACGAGGCGAAGTGATGGCGATCTGGGGACAGTGACGTGACGGACCAGTGGGGGTAGCGGGCGTGGGTGGGCGTAGGGGGGTAGGTCTGTAGATGTGTGCGAAAAATGTGTATAAGTGTGGCGTTTTAAAGAAATTGTTTTAGTGTTTAATTTTTTTCTTCTATTTTAGTTTAGTATGTTGGATTAATTTTTATAAGCAATATGTATTAAATAGTGTTTTGCACGATTTTTTAATATGGATTTCTTAGACGAGCGATACGGGTTTAAATTCCACCAATGTATTATACTAAAATCTTTAAAATGAAGATATAAGATTTTAGTTTGAATTTGTTTTCCTTTTTTTAAAATTATTTAGGAATTATCACGATATATCTAGCTCCTCGGTGTCAGATACAGACAGAGAGAACCTAGTGTCATAATTCTCCGTTCTCCGGTTTCCTCAGATATTCGAGATCTTATGTAACGGAACTGAAGGCAGCGCTTTGTGACTTTTAAGTCGAAAGTCTCATACAATGCGTCAATAAAAATATTTTATATAAAGATCACTAAAAATCCAAAACAGTCCTCTTACACTGCCCAAACATTTTTCACTGCCCAAACTACACTAGCTAAATTAAAAAAGACACACTAAAAACAGAAAATAAAAAACGCAAAACAATACCCAAAGTATAAGCACTTCAAACGTCTGGCTTGGACATTGCGTCATTTGCACAAAATTAAATACCCTAGAAGACGGACGTTCTTACCACCCCCACCTCCTCCCAGCGCCACCCTGACCCGATGCAGGTGAAACATGTCGCAGACGCATTACATCATAGCGGTGGACAGGTTGAAATGTTTTTTATGTTTATACTGTAGCATAAGTGCGGTGGTTGTCGGTTCGATTATCATTCGGGGCATGATTGTGTTTGATTTATTTTCATTTATTACGATTTGGTACAAAAGCGTCGTTTTCCTTCACAATGACAATGACGCAATTGGCGGAAAATCAACGGAAAGTGTAGAACGGAGGGATTTAACACTAAATTTTCATGAAGAATATCTAGGATAAAGCTATGACGTGAATAAAAACTAATTTGTCTACTTTCAGTTTATTTAAAGATATTGTATGCAGGGCAACGGAACCTAACGCTGCACCTTGTCTAACTAGTTTTCTTTTGACAGCTACATCAAAATAATAAGTTCCAAAGTTATTTTTGACATAAGTATTTATTTTAAGAAATTAAATTAATTATTTAAGCTGTAAAATTACAACATTAATATCAAAAATATATTAAACAAAGTCCTGCCAGTAGGTACTAGTCTTAAGCCAGCAGTTCAAAGTAAGACAAGTTTATAAATCGCCATTGCTTAGACCGCTCACCTGCATTCGTGCAATATCAATCCATCTGGGGGGCAGGCTGGCGTCTATGAAACGTAACGGGGATATTGCAGGTTAGTATGAAAATTTCATTATTATTCGCGTCACATAGCGTGTTGGATGGCGCGTAGAGCAAAGAAATTAAAATAATATTTCATTTTTCAAAATGGGAATCGAACCCAACCTATTTTTAATCAACCCCTCCAACTTCTAAAGGATAACTCAAAAACTCACTCAAACTCACATTCCTTGCGAAGTAAAACGGAATACAATGGACACATATTAATAGGTAATCTTAACGTGACACGAAAAAGTAAAACACACGATGTCCCCCACACTCCATAACAGCGTGACACAGACATATGTCCCTTCTTATTATCTTCAATTAAGACTTCGATAATACCCAGCCATACGTTTTGTTTAACCAACTTAAGTTGATCTTTCATTCCTGCCTAATGTGTTAGTGGCCCCAAATTTATGTTATACTTATATTATGAAGTTGTTGAGTTTGTTTGTTTAAACACGCTTATCTCAGGAACTAATGGTTCGAACTACACAAATATTTTTGTGTAACATACGCTGTTAACCGAGCTATAGGCTATATTACGTTATGTTAATCTAATGACAGACCTTGGCATCCTCGACCTCATGATCGAAAAAAAGCAGACCCTGGCAACTAAAATCGGGATTAAATCCAGGTACAAGAAGTTAAAAGTTTTGATATAACTTTGTACCTGCGGTTACACTCACTTTGGGTATTTTTAATGTGTCATGTGTCACACACATTTCTAAATTATTTTGCATGGACGCAAAACCGATGGTGAAAGCTAGTTTTCGTATAACTTGGTGACGCAGGTCAAAATTAACTGGACATCTCAATTTGGTTATACCAGCAAGACATTTTGGCCATTTACTAAAGAGCTCTGCTTCTTTTCATAATATTTAAACGTGGAGGTCAATTTAAAGTGGTTAAGTTCAGCTTGAGTGATACGCGACGTTGACGAATGGACGACAGTTATATGTGATTAGTGGATACGTTTCCGCTGTATAACGAATACATTTATATTAATTTATTATTAAATTTAACCTCAATGTTAAAATTATGTTATATNTACGTTTTGTTTAACCAACTTAAGTTGATCTTTCATTCCTGCTTAATGCGTTAGTGGCCCCAAATTTATGCGATATTTATATTATGAAGTTGATGAGTTTGTTTGTTTAAACACGCTTATCTCAGGAAGTAATGGTTCGAACTACACAAATATTTTTGTCTAAAATAGGCTGTTAACCGAGCTATAGACTATATTACGTTATGTTAATCTAATGACAGACCCTGGCAACTAAAGCCGGAATTAAATCCAGATACAAGAAGTAAATAGTTTTGATATAACTTTGTACCTGCGGTTACACTCACTTTGGGTATTTTTAATGTGTCATGTGTCACACACATTTCTAAATTATTTTGCATGGACGCAAAACCGACGGTGATAGCTAGTTTACGTATAACTTGGTGACGCAGGTCAAAATTAACTGGACATCTCAATTTGGTTATACCAGCAAGACATTTTGGCCATTTACTAAAGAGCTCTGCTTCTTTTCATAATATTTAAACGTGGAGGTCAATTTAAAGTGGTTAAGTTCAGCTTGAGTGATACGCGACGTTGACGAATGGACGACAGTTATATGTGATTAGTGGATACGTTTCCGCTGTATAACGAATACATTTATATTAATTTATTATTAAATTTAACCTCAATGTTAAAATTATGTTATATTTTTATATTTAATATCAATTGACTTTAAGGGCACAGTTTTGAAGATACTTTTTTCATGACCTCACTCCATGGGGGATGACATGTAAGAGGGCATGTAAGAAGAGGGTGATGATAATAATAGACAGATCGTAGTGTTCTCTCTGGCTACTCCATTAGGAATAAAGCATAAAGCTAAAAAAATATCTAGTCTTAAAAAATATTTTAAGAATTTGAAAGAAAAATACAGAAATACTCACCAAATTCACATTATTTTAACACTTCCGGGCAAAATTAGTATAACACTTTAATTATTATATACAATTTTAATGATATTACTCAATATAATGTTTCTAAATGTGTACAAGAACACGGAACTCTATAATAGGTGGACGACGGATGCGCGTCAAACGGGACGAGATATGGCGGTAATTTGATTAATGGACGCCCATGTTATGCTTTGCTTAAATAAAATGAAGAATAATTATATTATTATAAATATGCTAGAGGTATTCAGTTCAAATCCCAGCGGAAATAAAGCTATATGTAGGTACCTAATAGGTGGTCTTATTGGGTAAGAAAAAATGTGTCTTATTTACGAAATATTCAAATCAAACTTACCTATTCAAATTTGATGGTTTTGTAAATATTTTTAAATTCAAGAAGAATGATTTTTTATTAGCTTCCCTTTGTATCTCGCTTATAGCAGGATAAACAGACGGAACACTTCCTCTTCTCGCCCAAGTTTTCCGCACATGCTGTGATGAGTGATAGATTTATCTTAAAGCAAAAAGTGTAGTGTAGTGTCAAATCCACAACCACCGCAATCGCCACTACGGTTTTTAAATTTTATTTATATTTATATATTTTAATTAAAATAATGTACCAACATATATTTAGACACGGAAAACAACTAAAAGCGGACACGTGACAAAACGAGACGAGGCATGACGAGTTTGATAAACGATTGATGACGTACTGCTAATTTGTCAACGCAGTGTGGGCTCGGTCTGTACTCTGTACTACTTACAACGTCCTATTTGAGGTGTTATTAATTATAATTATTAATTGACGCATATTTCAATTGACGCGGTCGATAGGAATGATTGAAGGTTGAATGATGGATTGGGTGAAGGGTTGAGGGCAGTATATAGGTGATGTATAGCGATGAGATGAATTTAAAAGCATTTAATGCATTTGGTGAGTGACTTAACTGAACGCCGCGTTTCACAACCTATAATGGTCATTTACAGTCAAACTCTATCTCACTGTGTTGCAAAAATATATGCGTCCACTGCAAATATTAGATTTTTACAGCTTCAAAATTCTAGTAGCTTGTTGAGTGGTGTAACTCAACGCCGCACTTTGTCTCGCCACCAGAGCAAAGAAATAAAAAAAATACATATTTCATTTTCTCGGGTGGAAATCGAACCCACAACCTGTCGCGTTTACGCACATGTACACTTGTGTTCCTGCACCACGACTGGCTATAAAATGTTAGACTTCATATTAATAGACTGCATGTTAGGTTTTTAACTATTAGTTAAAAATCTAATATGCACTTTAGAACACGCTACAAAAGTACTAACAACGTGATTTCTAGTGAATATCCACTTGAGTGTAGTGTCAGGGGCACGTTACATTACGCTCAGTTAATTTCGAGTTGGCTCGGAAAAATTATATTTTTAAGTGAACACAGGGATCACACCGCCTTTACAATCGCGGAGCTGACGCGGCCAGACCTAGCACGGTGCGGATACGGGTATAAGCGGAGCGATTTTTTATTATTTTTTTGTCATGTGTTTTTGTATAGTCTTGCTTATAAGGATTTATAGTTTAGTATAAATTAATTATATATTAAGTGACAGAATTTGTTTGATTGACAGCGCTTTTCAATATGTGCCTTTTAATGCTATCATAAAATACAGCAACTACAAACGTACGAAACTGAAACTATTTTGTTTTGGAAATGACATTTTCAGATTCTTTTAACGTATAATACAGAAATAAATAAATAAACCAATTAAACTTTATATTCATGTATCTCCAAGTTTTTGCACTTTTTTGATTGTTAAAAAAATCAGTCTTTGCCCATTTCGATAATATTTCATAATAATCTAACTCTTATTATAAATCTATATATTGAATTCTTCAGTTAAATGAAGTGACAAATAAACACAGCAATCAGCCCCCAAAAATATGATCAGAATATAAATAAATACAAATTATTCCCAATAAATCATGCATGCATGTATTTCTATTTTTATTTTCATTTTGGAAATAATAATATTTTATTTATCCGAATGGGACTCGAACCCATAACCATCGCGACTATAGTCGGACGCTGTATGCGACGGCGCGACGGCCAAACATACATAATATAAGTTACTTCATTAATTATTCACTTACACTCAACAGAATCAACCAACACGCACCTTTATACAGCAAGTCTAGCAATTTCCAAGCGAAATAAGCGAATTAAAATCGCCTCAAAGGAAGTGGTCAAAGAAACGTTAGCATACAGGGTGTTTATTTTTAGCTGTTTACTGAAGGTTATGTAGGGGTGAGTGACGGCCTTTGAGTGCAATGGGGACGGGACAGGGGTNGGAAATGGCATTTTCAGATTTTTTTTACGTATAATACAGAAATAAATAAATAAACCAATTAAACTTTATATTCATGTATCTCCAAGTTTTTGCACTTTATTGGTTGTTAAAAAAATCAGTCTTTGCCCATTTCGATAATATTTCATAATAATCTAACTCTTATTATAAATCTATATATTAAATTCTTAAGTTAAATGAAGTGACAAATAAACACAGCAATCAGCCCCCAAAAATATGATCAGAATATAAATAAATACAAATTATTCCCAATAAGTCATACATGTATGTATTTCTATTTTTATTTTCATTTTGGAAATAATAATATTTGATTTATCCGAATGGGAATCGAACCCATAACCATCGCGACTATAGTCCGACGCTGTATGCGACGACGCGGCGGCCAAACATACATAATATAAGTTACTTCATTAATTATTCACTTACACTCAACAGAATCAACCAACACGCACCTTTATACAGCAAGTCTAGCAATTTCCAAGCGAAATAAGCGAATTAAAATCGCCTCAAAGGAAGTGGTCAAAGAAACGTTAGCATACAGGGTGTTTATTTTTAGCTGTTTACTGAAGGTTATGTAGGGGTGAGTGACGGCCTTTGAGTGCAATGGGGACGGGACAGGGGTTAATAGTAAAAATTAGGTGCTTTTTGAAAAATGCTAGGTAACGTTCACTTGGTGTTTGGCTTTGTGTTTTGATAGAAGCGTTTGTGTATGAAAGGGGGATTTTTGTTGATGATAAAATGTTAGAGATGATTATTAAATATCATTTGGTGAAAAAATGACCTTTTAGAACCTTTTTGAAATATTATAGGAGACGCAATAAAAAAATTATATTTTTTAAATTTTAAGTTCACTATTGTACCAAATATCGATGCAACTCCTTACGGATGCAATTAAGAAAATAGAAAATCTAAAGTATCTGACAGTATGCGATAGTTGTTGGTTTGTTTTTGATATAAGAGGATATTATTATCCAATTTTTTTAGTTTTTTTACTTACTTCAGGGAAAGTATGTCAGACCTCAAATTAAGCAAGAAGGCTGTTTTATAATAAACTATTAATTTCTTAATATTGGTGCCGAGGCAAAGCGCGGCGTTGAGTTTTGCCACTCAATACGCAATGCCTCCAGAATTCGGCGGAAAGTGGAAAGCGGAGTGTCTTAACACTAGCTATTTTGTAAATATTATTTATTGTTCCGCATATCATTCTAATAACCGGAACATCAAGATTTATCTAATTAACGTAACACGCTATCAATTGGGATATGGTGGTGATCAAATTCGCTAGGTTTTTATGCCTATTTCGAGTATTTTAAAGAATACCATAAAAATATACAATTATCATACTAATGAGGGTTCCATTGAAATTTTAACATTTAACTCAACCGCGCTCGCTATATGTGTATGTATGTTTGACAGACAATGTGCACAGACTGGTATGAATTAAACACAATCGACAGACATTTCGGCTGAAACAAAGCAGTATTCGCATTTCAAAGGTAACTCTATTATTCCTACTAATTAGCCAACGTTTTAAAATCTGC
The DNA here is from genome assembly GCA_036379175.1 of Heliconius cydno galanthus. Lineage (NCBI taxonomy): Eukaryota > Metazoa > Arthropoda > Insecta > Lepidoptera > Nymphalidae > Heliconius > Heliconius cydno. The sequence goes on from JAKRZM010000984.1 coordinate 644,948, forward strand.
CGACTGAATAGAGGGTGTTCTTTAAAAAACGTCCACGCTTTCCTTTACACGATTATCGAAAGGGTGGTAGAGTGGGGGTGGTACCACCTGGTGGGAAAGGGTAGGTTTGGGGGGTGGGGGGGTGCCAAATGTACATTTGCTAACAAAAATCGGTCGATTTTTAANGGTGGGGGGGGGGGGGGGGTGCCAAATGTACATTTGCTAACAAAAATCGGTCGATTTTTAATTAGGAGCCCGGGGCGGGCGCGTGATCGGAATGGCATCCCTCATTGCATACTTCGTGCGACGTATTAACGAAACTAAGTTACTTCAAGTTGACTATCCAATCAGCGATTGTGCTTAATGAGACGGTACTTTCTCTATGTTTATTTTAGTTGATGCGATTTTGTCTGAATTTGTTCTTTAATTTTTACTTAAATTTTCTGTGTTTGTTTTATTTAATTTAGTTAATTTGGTAGATATTTGCTATTTTTTTTCAGTTCTTAATATAACAATAACATAAGTTTATTAATTTCAATACAAACATTTGACTTTTTAATTTAAATTACGACTATTTAATACGATTAATTGTTCTATTAGGGCTGAAATCTATTATTCTGTTTTCTTACATATTTATATTAAAAAAAGGTTAATGATAAATTATATTTTTTTATAGAATAAGTTAAAAAATAAATTTTAAAAGCCCATTAAACTTTTATTTATATATTATTCTTAGATCACCTTTGAAGATAGCAATACCCTATAGAGAGCCTAACTTTATCGAACTATAAATCCATAGTAATACGTATAAATTTATGTTAGAAGCCACATTGATCCAGTTCGATGGTTATGGGTTTGATCTCGACTAGGAGTAAATGATTTTATTCAAATAACATTAATTTCTCTGCTCTGGTAGACACTCAACCACACACCATTCGACTCGCAATGTTTCCAAAATTTGTCAAAAAGTATAAAATTGAGTGCCTGAACACTAGGTTCCCTCTCCTTACTCTGCTATGCGGGAAGAAGAGAGAAGTACAAGTCAAAATCACCAATAACATGTTCAAATAAAAAAAACAACATATAGAACCAAGAACATAAAAATAAATAAAAAATATATATATTATTAAAGTCAACGACTTCAGGTACTCAAAACAACTTGTACGTATTTCTTTACAACCCCCACCCGTCTCGGGGCTCATGCTTACTAACTGTCGCATTATAGGCCATCCCTGGCAAAACAAAGCTATTTTACATTTTTATCAAACAAAAAAGAACCTTATGCCATTGTAATACGATCAACTTGGACTAGGAATATAGTGAAATTGTTGTATCATTTCTAAGTAAATTAAAGCGTTTTCAACCTTATGCTATTGTAATAGAAGCGTAGTGTATACAGTTATGATAGGTTATGTTAATTTTAAGTTAATGATACCAGGGAACGCAGCAGCGTCTTCTAGAACTGCTAAGTCGTCAATTGGTTTTTGAGGTAATTTATTTATATTGTTTTCTTTTTCATTAATTTCCTGCATACGACAGGATAGGCAGAGTGATCCTAATTTTAAAACACTCCGTTTCCCACACTCCGCCCAATTTTCGGGGGTGCGTGTTGAGTAGTGAGATCCACCGCCGCTTCTACTTGTTACTATAGCGAGGAAATGAAAATAATTCATTCTCGGACGGATTAGAACCCACAATCATATTAACAGCTAGATACTGCCTCAGTCATATTACAGTACAGCCTTTTTAGGGTTCCGTATCTCAAAAGGGAAAAAACGGAACCTTCATCACTTTGTCGTCCATCCGTTCGTGTGTCAAGACTATATGTTTATCTTGAAATCTCACATGGAGTTATCAAGCCGAAATTATTACCAAATATTCAAATCTACAGTGCCTACCTACCTACGAAAAAGTTAAGCTTCTAAATCATCGCAATAAAGATATCATTTATTCATCGTTCTCACTGCATTTTGTATGAAATTCGCTAATTCGACAATTAAAGAGAATTTAGAGAGAAGTCACTCCGTTCGTCCTCTAAAGTTGAGATGTTCCAATTACATTTATATAGCGTCATCAACGATTATACTTATTGAGCCAACACAACAGTTTCAAAATGGCTAATTACAAAGGTGACAACAACCCAATAGTTAACAGATGCACACTTTTATCCGCATAATAGGGAAACATAATGTTAAGACACTCCATTTTCCCCACTTTCCGTCCAACTTTCGACACATGGCGAAACTCAATGCCGTAATTTGTTTGCCGGATGGACGAAATGAAAAAAAATGTTTTTTTCATTCATTCACATAATCAAAATTTCCCAAATCCTTCTATTATTCCTTAAAGCTATTCTATTCTTGAAGTACCTTTCAACTATATTCATATACATGTAACAATTTCATCTAAGTACAACAATACCTTAAAACCGATAGTTAGCAATAGTACCTAATAGCAGAAACAAAGGAATGCACTATAAACGTGCAGGTTTTTGTTACAGACGCCCAATCGCGTTGAGTGAAAACTGCCATAAACGCCATTGAGCTAGCAATACTGTAGACGCGCCAGTTTAATAAAAATATTTTAATAATATTGAAAGAAAATATTTTACTTTTATAAATTGGGATAGGTATACGAATTTTGGGATAATATACTATGTATATGTTTAGTAAATTAATATATGGAATTAGACAAAAATGTTAAAGTATAATAAAAAAGTTTTAAAAACAGTTGCGGGTTCAATTTCAATGTATTTAATGTTTATTTATATACTTATGTATACAAAAATTTTCCAAAACTCTTTTAAGTGAATGACAAGGCACGACTGAAGTTCTTGGGAGTGAAAATGTAAAATTTGGCAGGTAGGTAATATAGATGGATAGATAGGATTTTGTGTTTCATAGTCTATGCAAACTAAATAGACAGCTATTACTCGTATTCATCTGGATATAAAAAGGCATTGTGTATTGCTGGTACGAGCATGTTCTCAATAGACATTTTTAATTCTCTCTCCAATTTAAAAAAAAATCCCAATTGGTATTGTTTAGTCATCCTAATGTCTTACTGCAAATTAAATGAATTGAGTTTTTTGCACACCCGTAATAGAGAGAAACTTTGCATCTTTAATATTTTAAATAATCAAAATCATTTTCTTAGTAGAAGAAGAAGCAATTCTAAAAGGAAATGGTACGTACCATGAAAATGAAAGGCGTCCTGAAAGAAATTTAGACGGTAACTGTACAATTAGACTATTACTTGAAATTATAACAGAATGGTCTTTTAAAATTAAATTTTGTATGAGGAAGATCAAAATTTAGCATAGTCTGGCTGTAAACTCCACGATAGTAGGTTTGATTTCCATTCGAAGCAATGAATTATTTCATGTTCACTGATAGGACTTCCCATTATTGACTATGTATAGTGTTGCCATGTCCAAAATTTTTTAGCCATGTTCAGCGGTCATTGTTTCCATTTTAATTCCCACAGTGTTTTGACCTATTCAATTTTTGCATTATTTTTATAAAAGAAATTATTGACTTATATTATATACCGAAATATCTATTTCTGCACGCGTTTCCCGCTTCTTCCCTTATGGCAGGATATAGAGAGGGAACCTAATGTTAAGATACTTCGTTCTCTACGCTCTGAATAACTTTCGGAACAATACGTGATGAGTGGTAGGAGGAAATGAAAATAAACAATAATTGCGAGAAAAAACTTTAAAGCGTAATTTTAAACTTTTTTTAGTTCTCCTAATTATATTGTGGATATTAAGAATTATAAAATATTATTGGAAAAATTAGACATATTCTAATAGACTCGTTTAATAGTAAAATTCAACAAAACATAACTACATTATATTACCTACCTCACATGAATGTGCATATTTCTATTTTTTCACAAAACAATCCTTGAAATGACTTCCGTGTTCAGGTTTTAATATTTGATTTAATGTTTAAATTTAAACTGACAGCTAAAGTTTGACGTCAATATTCATTTATTTAGGTGTATTAAAAAATCATTTGTCAGTTCGACTCTGTCTGTATAATCCATAAAAGGAAATCCAGGAGGCTTAAGCTTATGATTTCGTACTAAATAACACGTAATTAACGGAATTATTCACTAAAAATCTTAATTGACATGTTGTTTGGCTAAAATAAATAATTGATTATATAAAAATATGCATTTTTATGTTGTTTTCCTGTACCTAAAGCAGGGTAGGCTGGGAAAACCAAGTGTGAAGACTTTGTGTTGAGTGCAGGAGCCCAACGTATAACTAATAAATCTACTATTATGTAATTTAACTATTATATTTTAAATTCTTCCCTCTGGTAACGAGGCAAAGCGCGGCGTTCAGTTCCGCTATTCAACGAGCAATAAGTTATATCTCGCAGGTAGGCAGTGGGAGCCTAGTATTAATACACTCAGCTCCCCACTTTACACAGAATTCTGGAGGCATTGCGTGTTGAGTAGCGGAACTTAACGCTGCGCATTGCCTCAACACAAGAGCGAAGAAACCAAAATATTAAATAGTATAAAAAATATATATGATTGTCTACCAATATCGTAAAAACTATTCAAAGACTAAAGTTTTATGTGTTAAACTCTAAGCAAACTAATATGCTATTAAGATATCAATCAATTGGGAAACGGTTTATTGTGGCTCCCGAGTCCCGATGGCCGGACATAAAATTAACATCGAAATGGTCACGTTCATACACTGGCCGGATTGATAAAATCGTACCCACTACCTACTACCTACTACCTAGTATATATTTATGGGAGATTTTATGGGACTAGTGTCTCAAGTGGAACGGAATTATAATATTTTATATGATAAGGCCATTGTGGCGCAGTGGAACAAGCGAGCGTCTGTAAATGTTATGATGAGCAATTAACTGTACGCGAAGGTAGTTGTTTCGACTCCCAATCATTCGTTTCTCTTCACAAACACTACTTCGATTTCGGGTGAAAAGGGGAAAAAAGTGTATTGACACTACGGATTAGAAACGCTATTTGAAACAAATTAACTAATAAGTCGCACTCTTCACGCCCTACGGAATGTCCTCATGCTTTTTACTTGACCTTCCTCCAGTGTTCTAGAAGTCAACTGAGATCTCCCACTGCCTCTCGTGCTAACAGTGTCATAATAGTATAATTTAATTATACGACCACACACAAATATATCGATATGAGAATTCTAATTAACAATCCTGTTGAATTAAAAAGCTTGACCAAACATAATTAATATATTTTATTTTATTATTTTAAAATATATAGGTAATAAATTTACATCTTGTCGATATATTTGCGTGTGTAGAATATATTAAAAGATACTTATATTTAAAATAGAATATAGAAATAATCTTTTAAATTAAAGGAAACAATAGACACGATCGACGATTACGACAGTAAGGATCGATTCCACGGTTGTGGAATCGATCCTTACTGAGAGAATGTTGAATAATGTTTAAATAATTATCCTCTTGACCGACAACCCTGAAATTTGAGTGAAACCGACTCGCACTTAACTGGTATTTTTAGCTTTACGCTGTAACCCGCACGTCACAGGGTAGGCAAGGGAAACCTGGGAACCTAGTGTAAATTCTCGTCCTTAGGAGGCGGAAGTCAACGTCGTGCTTTGCCTCGTGACCAGAGCGAGAAAAGATAATTATTTGACATCGAACCAATGAAGCACGTAACTTCTTATTTTGGATAAAAATATTTGAGTTTTACTTAAAATATTAAATATTTTATTCCCTGAAATGGGAATCGAACTCACAACCCTCGCGTTTACAGACGTTCGCTTGAGTCCCTACTACGCTACGACGGCCATAACTTACATAATATATTAAATAATAATTAACCAAAATATTTACAGAAGAATCGTATATCTACATAACTATTAAAATTATTGGCAATACATCACTCAGTGACAGTGTATTTATAGTGACCATAAAAATGATATATTATCAATGAAATATACTGAATTAATAAGGATGACCTCATCTGATGCAAATCAATATTATTCGTATGTTGTGTGGTACGTTTGTTTAGATTGTTATTCGGCGTTTGGGTTCAGTGATAAAAAGTGCAATGGAAAGACTGTTTTTATTAGGTCGAGCTAACTGAGTAACTTTGTAAGAATCTGATTTACGCGCACTTCTGGTTGGATGGATGGATGACATTCCTTTTAATAATATTATGTTGAAAAGAACCGTGTTTTTACTTTTTTTTTAATTAATTGTACTGTTGAAGTTACTTTTGTTTATTTTAAGAAAAAGAGAAGAAGAGAAAAAGAGCAGAGAGTACAAAGAGCAGAGAGTACAAAGGAGCAAAATATCTTAACACTAACGTTCCTGTGCCTACCCTACTATCTGCAATATAGCAACTTCGAAATTCAGGTTAGTTCTGTTCTTGTATCAGGGCCTTCCGACAGTATCAGTTGAGCACTAATCTCTTCACCAATGACACATTGTATGAAGAACACACAAAAAGAGGTAGACATAAAATTAGGTAAGAAAATTAAAATGCTAGCAGTTATGGTAGTTTCCGAACTTAAAATTCCCAGAAAAACCGCAAAAACCATTAAAATAATGTTTGACCCCATATTGACACCACTATTAAAACTATTCTACTATAAAATCACAGTATTTAGTCATAATGTTGTAATTCCTGTAGGGTATGCATAATATTACAGTTTGTGGGACATTCCTGTTAACTCCTTTCATGGTGTTAACGGTCGTTTTGATTCGGTAACAACCTAGATGATGGGCTTAGACGAAGTAAACGTATAGTTTAAATGTTTTAATTTCCATATAAACAATATCTATTAAATGAATGGCCTATTTCTAACACCGGATCCAAGATCAAATGAAAGGAGTACATGTCTATCTATCCCTTTATCATGATTGATCTTTTACTATCTTTTGAGGTCGTCGGACTGGAAACGCTACGGTCGTGGGTTCGATTTCCACTTGGTGGCATTGCAATTATTTAGATTTTCTCGATTTGGTATTCAGACAAAAAGCAATGTTGAAAACCACCATACAAAGTTTCTAAAATTGGGCTGTGCGTGATCATCGCTCTGCATACTTTGCAATGTAAGGGATACAGCGAGAAAATAAAAAATATCAAATCAACGACATGATGCCGTAATTACGCTACAGAAAACGCTGTCTCTTTTACGTAATGTGAAGAAGAGTGTCTCAACACTCTTCTCTGTTCTCTCTCTTAAATGTACCTAACAAAAATCAAAAACAAGCAGCAACAATTGAATACAGAACCAAACAAACACCAATAGACGCAGGTGACCACGCTATAAATCTCACGCGGACATTACCTAATATATTATACGGATGATATTTGTAATTTAAAACATGATGGTTAATTTCATATTCCGCTGTAAATCAAATATTTAATGGACGCTGTATGGGAGGACGAGTGTGGATGAGAAATGGTCGTCTGATTAGGATTTTAATGAGATTATTGACTAGTTTATTGGTGAGATATCTTTATGTATGAACATTGTAGGCTTTGTGGCTCAGTGAGTGAATGAACTCTCGATAGTTATGGGTTCGGTTCGTAGAAAATGTTTTAATTAATTCGTGGTTTTTCCATTTGTAATTTAAACATAATGCCTCGTTTTAGAGAGCGAGGTGTTCTAAAGCGAGGAAATGAAAATATTAAATATTTAATTTACCAGATTAAGAATCGAACCCACAACCGCCGGTTACGGTGGCAAACTTGTGCCCCTGTGCCACGGTGTCCTACTTCATAGCTGTATTTTTTATGCACATTGTAAATTTATAAGGCTTCTAGGTTTTCTTAATGTGGTTACTGGTAGTGGTGTTTTTTTTTTTTT
>JAKRZM010000984.1:652909-788935 GCA_036379175.1 Heliconius cydno galanthus
TTTTTTTTTTTTTTTTTTTTTTTTTTTAATTATTATTATTATTATTATTATTATTTTTACATATATTATTATAGTATTTTGTATAATTATTATAGTCTTTTGTATAATTATTATGTATATAGGTGTGGAATTTTAGATTTGGCCTGGCTTATGCAGAACGCCTTCCTTAAGTTTTTGGATCAGTGCCTCTATCACCCTATCGTCTCTTTGTGACATTGCCCCTTTTAGGTTCGCCTCCACCACCTCCGTAAATGAAGCGCCCACCGCTCGGCTGATGAAGTTGCCTATTGCGTCACCGCCATCGTCAGAGTAATAGACACAGGTGTTGATGTATCTCGTCACTGCGACGACTTGTGGAGACCTAGTGTTAAGACTCTCCGTTACGGCTATGGACACAGCTACGGAATTTAACGGCGCGTTTTACCTCGTTACCACAGCAAGGAAATGAAGGATCTTATTTATATTCTAATAACATTTTCAAATACATTATATTTAGAATTCAAGTCATAATTTTGTAGCAAATGTTTGTAAAATTGACGCTGAGTTGTAAAATATAAAGTATTATTGTTTTGTTATTTATGTTATTATCTGTTCACAATAATCTGAATAAATGAATCAAAATTTTCAAGGGTATAAAAAATGTTATTCGGTATCACGCATATAACAGAGTAAACACAGGACACCTAGTATTTACACACTCCGTCCCTCATTTTCCGGTAAATTTAGCTTATGAATAGGCGGAAGTCAACGCCGCGCTCTGCCTACCAACGAGGAAATAAAACATGTGTGTAAAAAATAAATATTATCACTACACTTAAAGGTAATTTTATTTTGACACTATTAATTTCATTATGGCAGGTTGCATAAAGGTAGCTAATATTTCCAACTCATTTATTGAGACAAGCGAAACACTTTTAATTACAAAACTTCCATATGGGCTTATAAAAAGGCAGGTGTGAAAAACCTTCTGCGTATCATGAAAAATAAATATAAATAAATATATTTTTAATCTAATCGTTAATCTGCATTTTGACGTTAAATTAACATGTGACCTACAGGTGTGGGTAAGACCCTTATAGTATACTACTGTAAAAGAAAAAAATATATACAAATAGAAGCATATAAGTATCTGCACATAAAAAAACTATTATTACAATTATATATTATTGGAATGTAATTATAAAAACAAGGTAGCCAGAGGGAGCCGTTCCCCACATTCCAGTGAAATTTTCACTCACTTCGTGTTGAGTGGTGGAATTTGGTTTACCAAAGTGTTTTTTTTTTAAATAAAAAATAAAAATAAGTTTTAAAAAAGGCAACAATCTAAACTGATTAGCTGAATTGAAGACGCTTAATTTAATTATCTCAATTAATATAAATTTCTCAAAAAATTATCTTCATATAAAGACAAAAAAACAACTGGAATCGAACCCACAACCCCCACCCTACAAACTAGCAACCATTAATCACCCCAAAAGAACAAAACAGCGACAGACAGACGTATCCATACCAAATCACACACGAAACGAGACAAAAGCGTTAATTATCTAATCGCGCACGCAATCGCGGCATAATGAGCGTTGCGCCGGCGCGTCCCGCCGTAAATCTGTCATGCGCAAGCGACGGGCGACGGTAACCCACATCTTGATCGAAAACTTTTAGTCGAGGAGTTTTTTGTGCTTTTACTGTAATACTATAGGTGTATTTATAAGTAGTGTGCACTTTTCAATTTTAATGTTATGATTTTTTTATACAGCTTCCTGCTCAGCATAGTAGGTAGAGAGAGAGCTTAGTGTAAAGACACTGAGTCTCACTTATTTTCGGCTGAATTTTAAAGACATAACGGATTAAATTTGTTTTGTTTTATCTAACTTTATAACACAATATAACCTAATAAAAGAACGACTCTCCTTTTTATATCAGATAAAACAAAACAAATTTAATCTTTAAATACGTAATGTCACGAAAATTCTACCAAAAATGGAGCAATGAGTTTCTACGAGGTCTAAGCTGAGCTTTACATTTGTGTGAGTGTCCACATATTTAGGTGTAACAAAGATTCTCAAAACAGAAAGAAACTCAAACGAGAGTAAAATTAAAAGTATTCAATATCGGGGCACAAAAACGATGCAACCGCGACCGTTACTGAATGACTGACAAGTCATAGACATTACAATTTGGCATATAAGTAATTTAGGAGTCGTAGAGTAACCTTAAGAGGGATGAAACTTTTCATAGAAGTTACTAAATGAACAAGAATCTGAGGTTTTCCGTCTAACGTTGTAAAGACCACACAAATATGGCGATGAGCGTTGCAGGCGGTGACTAGTATTAAAACATAAATGAGAACCACAACACGTCTGTCTGACGACACATTGAAATATTACACTAAACGAGATGAGCGATAAATTATATTTTTACAGGCATATATAATACGTAAATACACATTATACGTACGCTTACTTAACCGTCGAATGGACACGCGATGTAATACGAATACGTACTTACAAATCATTCAACCGGCGACGGTAAGTATATTAATCATTGAAAGGCTTAAACCTCACGCGATTGGTCGACGAACGGACAATTATTCGAAAGCAGCTCTCCTATTGGTCGATATTTTTTTCTTTGAACGTTTTTGATGGATTCCCTTCAACTCCTGCGCAGGTATCGTTTTTTGTACTTTGATGGATAAATTGTGATTTTTTTTGTATTGATCGATGGATGTTTTACGTTTGTGAGTGTTTTCACGATATATACTTAGTGTGTGATGTTGTGAGTTATCTTGGTATGTAAGATTTATTTCTCTTCGCGTTATAAAATGACAAGACATACGTGGAACAAAAATATCATATTTAAATGTTACTATTGAAAGTAAAGTGCGGCAGGCAGTAAGTGTATCCGTAGAGGGCGTAGCTAGAGATATTTTCCAGGGACAGTAGTTCCGAACGTGTTGTTGTAAAGGCTTTTTAATTTTTTTCAAGGTTTTTTTTTGTTTGCCAAACATGTGGTGTGGGCACAGCAGTAAACTGCAATGGACACGTACCATCCGATCTTACCACCCCCCTCCTTGTTCCTCGTCAATAATTAATCGTGTACTTCTCTGTTTACTCTGCTTTTTCGTAATTCGGTAAAGTGTGAATCCCGTAAAAAAAACTATAGATGATTTCTTTTCAATTTACTTTATAAATTGTGTTTTAGTTCACTGTATCAAATACTATCAAGCAAAGCAGGCTTAGAACAAGATTGTATCAAGTTTATTAATAGTAACCAAAGCAGGTAAATAGTCAACATAACTGCACAACTGGACACGTAAAAGCTGTTTAACCATATTTTAGACCCAAGAGTATTACTCAGTTTCCTGTATGACGACATACGTGAGCCTAATCAAGATCCTGGCATCATTGTATGAAGCATACAAGGTAAAAATAAAGTTCTTTTTTTCTATCAAGTGTCTATCACATCTTTCCTTATCAGAGTCGATGGAGAGATAAGTCACTCTGTTATCGATTTAACTATCTTGTAGTAAATGTAATGTATTCGAAATATCAGTTTAACGCTTTATCCTGCGTAGATGGCAGAGGAAATCTAGTTATAAGATACCCTGTTCCCTACATTCAACCGAAATTTCGAGGCATCGCGCATCAGGGACAGTTCAACGCTATGTTTTATTTACCAGAGGGACAAAATGAAAATATTTGGCTTCACGAAGTTATAATTGACCCCATAACCGCCGTGTTTATAATCATGCGACGTCCCACTGCGCCACGAGGGTACTACATCGCAAATATCTTTATTATTATCTCATATAGATCACGTTGATAATAAAACTATATATAACCACAATGTTAGCTCCCGCAGACGCGGCGTCGGTAAAGATCGTACAACGAAAAATATTTAAGAGGCCGTAACTTTTTAACTACCCCGATAATAGTTTAATAGGCGAGGCCTAACGAGCGGGAGTCACTTTATCTCTAATTTAAGAACGTCTTACAGACTATGTATAGATTGGATTATCTATTATTTTTTTAATACTTGTTACACGCGACTTCGTTTCCGTGGTTGAATAGAAATAATTAAAGGATTATTTTAACGTTACGCTGTAGGCAGCCAGCCCATTAAGTTTTCCATTTTTCGCCGAATTCTGTAGGTATTTTGATTTGTTGGTTGAATGCCGGAAATCACGCTTTTCCTCGTTATCAGAACGAGGAAATGAAAATATTAAATATTTCAATTCCACCGAGTGAGAATCGAATCAACAATCGTCGCGTTTACAGTAAAGCGATTGTGCCCCTCCACCAAGATGGCCTCAAATGTGAAAAATTAAAAAATATAATTGTAAATATTCCAAAGTATTGTATAAATTTTTCTAAATTCTTATTATTATTTCTTACTTTAATTTAAATAAATATGTCCAGTTTCACGCTCTATCCCGTTTATACCAGGGTAGGCAGAGAAAACCTAACATCAATATACTCTGTTTTTGTCCCTCTTCACCAGACGGAACTAAACGCCTTTTGATCTCATTTATATTATTTTAAAATATAATATAATCAACCAACATGTTGAGAATATAAAAATTAAAATTTCTAATAGTTAATTGTTTTAAATTATTTACTTTCCTTGCTTTCGGCGCGAATTGGAAAAATATTGAAAAAAATAAATAATTGTTAGTACCTAGTGCGCGGGCTGCCTTATCGTTAAGTGTCGGTTCACTTTGATGTCTCGCGTAAAACTCATAAATACGTTGATCACTCTGTGTATATTTAGATATATGGATAAATACATCAATCAAGAAATTAGACACACATGAAGCTTTAATTTAATAACCGACTTAAAAAAACGAGGATTCTAAGTGTGACTGTCAGCCAATTTCTCAGAAACTAGAGTCTAAGTCTAAAGATTTTGATTTAAGTCTAAAGATCTAAAGATGGTCGTTTTAAATTTAAATTTGGTTTATTTTAGGTTAGCGAAAACTACAAGTTTCAAATACTTTTAAACTACTTTTCTTACCACAACTTCTATGATTGTAAACGTACCTGAAAAGAAAACAACAATACATTAGTTAGTATATTCTTAAATGTTTCTTATATATAAAAATCTAATTAAATATAATTATGATGGATAAATTGTGGCCTTCATGGCTCAGTGGGACAGCGTGACTATAAACACGATGGTTGTGGACTCGTTCCACACCAGGAAGAAAACAAAGCGCGGCGTTGTATTCCGGCACTCATTGCACCATATCTTGAAAATCAAAAGTGGGCGGTGCTTGCCTGCTTGAGGAACGGATTACCTTAGCAGTCGGTTCCCTCTCAACATTGGATTATCATCTATTTTGGTTTAGTCTTACGCTGCATTCCGCATATAGACCCTGCTAGGTAGAAGGAACGTAGGATCCTAGTGTTAAGACACTCCGTTTCCATTAAGATTTATCTTTTATATAGGTACCCTAAATAAATACCTTTTTTTAAAACAACAAGACAAATACGCAAATTCACATAGAAATAATTTTCTTATTTCGATGATTCCTTAGGGTTGATTCAAAAAAGTGGAATTTCAAAGTAAAGGCGCAACAAACAGCCAGTAAAGGAAAATTGAACCAAAAAACTCATTAGCGGCGGCGATACTGGCCTAAGAATAACAATATAACAGAAATGGCATCAACACTCTTTTTCAACTGACTTTTTCAACAATAAATAGTATTTTCTTAAGAAAAAAATATAATTTAGATTTTCAGTCTTAATTTAAAAAATGGAAATGACTTGAAGTTTTCAATAATTTTGATTTCATTTTTGATGTATATACCAAACATACATAGATGTATTATAAATAATACAAACAGTAGAAAAAATAAGGATAATTAGGACTTTATGATAATGGATTATTTTCATTTCCTTTTCGCTTTGGTAACAAGACAAACCACTCAACACGCAAAATCCCCAAAACACACTAAATTAACACTAACTTCCCTGTACTATAATCGGGATACAGCGTGAAACTATAAATAAAACGGGATAAATAACACTTCCACGTTTCTACTCCGAAGCTGCTTAAAACAGCAGTCTGGAAGCCAAAAGTACTAAATAGCCTGTGACAACTGCATTAAGACTACAGACACACTGGATTCGTAATTTTGAGGGAAAATAAAGAAACTCGAAACGGGAGAAGATTACTCGAGTGTGCATAATATTTTGTGAAAACTAACATTGTAATATTTCGCTCGAGTTAATGCTGTAGAGTACATGCTTTGCCAGGATATTTATTTAAAAGTAACTCAACTTACGTAGCTGTAGTTAAGTGTTTTGGAGAATATTGTTAATGTGGATTCGATTCTTTTTGGCAATGTTCATTTGTGGCTGGCTCTATACTAATCTTATGAAATGAAAAAGTTTATATTCGCGCGGAATCCCGCACATAGAGCAGTATGCACAGGGAACCTGGGAACGTAGGACACTCCGTTCCACTTTCAGCCGTATTCTGAAGGCATTACGTATTGAGAGGCGTAACTCAACACCGCGCTTTGTCTCGTAAAGCAAGAAATAGCTATTACGAAATATCGCTTGAAATAAGGTTAAATATATAAATAAATATAAACATATGCTTATTAAAAATGCATAACCTTATAATATTTTACTATAATATATGTATAGCACTAGCCAAGTATATCTTGGGTGGCAGTAGCCCAGCGCTGTATATTATCTTATTTTATATTTATTGACGTTTCACATCCGCCACTCAATTTTATTTATATCACTAATGTCATTATGTTAATTTGTATTTTAGAAACAGCGAATCCATAAAATATCAATATATTGCATAGTGTTTGTTTTGCTACATTAAATTTGATTAAATACAAATATTGCACATTCATGGCGCAGTGGAATAGGGTCTCACTGTACACGTAGTGGTTATGAGTTCGATTCCCACTCGGAGAAATTATTTTCATTTCCTCAATCTGGTAGCAAAAAAGTAAAAGTAAAATTATTTACTCTAGATACTCTTAGTTGTTTATTTATATGAAGAAAGATACAAATTAATTTGGCAAGTATTCTTTATTTATTTGGACTACTAACTCGAAGTTGGCATGCCACAAAAATTAGGTTTCGACCTAATTTTCAATGACCCTAAAAGAAAATTGAAACATGCAAAATATCGATATTTACAATACTTAGATATGAAATAAGTTAAGTAAAATCATTTTTTTATTCATACCGAAACAAAACTAGTAGTACTAGTAAGTCCATTTCTTTATTTTTTCATAGTGAAATAACAAAATTGAAAATATTACGTGTCTATGTAACTTGACCAGAGAAAAACTATGGAGTGACTGACATACCTAGAGATCACCGAGTAGCCCTGAAATTAACATTTTGGAAATTCGCAGATTTTTTTGGTTTTTGGGTATTTGTAGAGTGTAATAATAATAAAGAAATCTTGCAACCGTCGTGTACAGTCCAGCGCTGTGCCGCTGCGGCAATTTAATTATCAATATGAAGACTAAATCATATAAATATATGTTTAATTAATTATATTCTAGATTTTTAAAGTTCAAAAGAGATCTCTGATAACGCCATATTTTATTATACAATAACACAAAATTGATGATTTATAAATGAAAATGAACAGACAAACTAACGACAGCCGTCATAAAACCTATCAGGTATAATTAAAGTCTTTTAAAACACATCAAAACTTATTTCAACATATTATAATGTTTTTGTATGTTTATTTATAAGTTGTTTAATGAATAAAATTTATGTACATGAAATTGTGACATATTTTTAATATAAAAATACGAAAATATAAATTCTCTCACCATTCTTCACTCCATTCAAAGATTTAATAAATGGCAGAAATGCAATTAAAATAAAACAATCCCCCCAGAGGGTTGCGAACCCCCGATCTTCGCATTTACAATCAGACTGGTTTCACTGTGGCACGATAGTATTCTATTAAGAGAGCAGAGAGAGACAGAGAAACTACTTAGCTAGAAAATTAAAATAAATAAATAATTTTAAAATTAAATTATAACAAATAAAATGTGGGAAGTAGCTAAACTAAAATAATACTAATTACATCCAGTATCGACTACTGACAGTCCGCCCGGTGCCAGGTGCCCGCTACGTACAGGTATTTCAGCAATCGGACCTTCCATCTGCAGAATAGAGAATTTATAGAGCCCTACTATTGGTCTAGTAACGTTAATGTATCATTGTATACATATTTATATATACTAACATTATAAAGCTCATATCTCAGGAACTTTGTTAGAATTGAACAAGCATGTATAGTCTGTTTATCAACGAAGGCTATAGGTATTGGATATATATACCTATATTATATCGTTTCTGAACGAATTTAGAAAAATACTTTCTAAGTACTCCCTTACACTCCATAACCTACCTACACGCCAGTCATTCAATCAGAGAAGAAAACGTTGTAATTAGTTCGAAAAGTTAGTTTAAATTAATAGTTTAAATTATAATTGGTTATAATAACTGCTAAGCCGGAGGTCGGAGTTTGACATATCTTCAGACACATAAAAATAAATAAAAAATAATATCCATATCCATATTCAACATTTAGAATTCCTTAATTATATGAATTTTTAACCAATCCATAAGTTATTTGGGTATTGTTTTAGAATATTTAACTCATTTAAATCAGGTTAAGTGAATTCTTTAGTTTCTCTAAGGAAAACAGAATAGCTCTGACGGCATTTAAATTAAATATTTTCATAATTAATTGGTTAAAAATTCCGTTATAAGTAGTTATTAGTGTAGGCTTAATTTATTTACTTTGCATTTATTATGTATGTAAAATGATTACTTACGAAATACGTATAAATGTAAATCTTAGGTGATAAGTTACAATCAGCATTATTATGGCGCAATGTACTTAATTGAATGTTAAGTATGTTTTGAGGTCGTCGTAAGTTCAATTCCCACTTGGGGGGTAAAGTAGCGGCGTTGAGTAGCGCCTGTCATCACGCATTACGGCGGAATAAAACTGTGAAACTCGAACCAAACTCGCTCAAAACTTACAAGAAATCCCAAACAAATAGTACCGGCTCGCATCACACGATATAGGATAAGATCAACATACATTAGCTCTCAGACTTTGACCCGTGGTCCATTACTTATTGATGCTGGCGACAAAAATACACCGTCTATAGTCCACCAAGTCCATATAGTCTAGCTCTAGTTCGGGACAAATGAGATAATTCAGTTCATACTCGTTCTACAGCGCTGGGCACTTCTCAAACACACACCCTTAATTGACAGAAGTCTAAAATAGATACTATCAAATAAATAGGCTTGATTCACTTGGCTTTCAGGTTTAGGCTTTAAATAAGTTAGGCATAAAAAAATATTTTGTTTTGTGGTCATTCTAGACTTAGGAAAGAAAAATACTTTTTTTTAGAAAACGTATAAAAATTTGAACGTAGCGGGGTTTGAAACCGTGCCTTAATTAAGGCCAACCGCTGACTATTAGGCTATACGTATGGTTTATGATAATTTATTTTTTTCAAATAAAATTTATAAAGCTTGAAGACATTATTCTCAGCAAGCTTTTCAACAACTTATTTAAACAAGTAAATTATCATAAGTTGGCGTTATCACAAAATGTCTCGAAAATTTTACAGTAAGTGGGGAAAGGAGTTGCAATTCCGTTCATATTATTTGACAGAAGTCTAAAATAGATTATTTTAAACAAAATGGCTTATTAAAACTAAGCTTTAAAGATTAGGCTTGAAATGTGTTTTTTAATTAATATATAATAAATGGGCTTTTATAGTTTTTACCTTAGTAAAATATTTGTGATTTTGTGCAGTAATGACATCTTCCTTAATTAAGATTTATTTATTACCTGTATTGTGTAAATGTGGCTAGCTATCGAGGTTGAGTTGTGCTTATTACATATAAGCAATGTCTTGAAAAGTCGAAAAGAGGTGTCACATGCGAAATTGCTATCATTCATTTCGGCTCTTATTTTAGAACTATTTTACACTGACATAATATATGTAACTAGAAATTGAACAACGAGTTCATTTCCCATAACAAATTATTTCACCAGAAATGACCACCACCTCACCACCCCCACCTCCAAGACAACACAATCACATAATCTATTCTACGTATGCCGACGTTACAAGTCCGAAGTCCACAAGGTCTAGATGTCATCTAGATGCGGTTAAGGCATAGCCCTGTCATCAGGCACAGTAAGCCGGCTGTCCGTACCAGATGAACTGCATGCACCACAATACTGTCAAGAGATGGTAATTTCGATCTGAGCCATCATGTAAGGCACTTTGATATACTTACGTTGATTATTGTCTTTAGTATGATAATGAGTTGGTTGCTATTTCCGAATTAAGTTGTGCGTTCAGAAGTTACTGTTTAAGTGCAGTGGAAGTGGCAGTGGGTGCGATGGTAGAGAGTTCGATCAATTCTCAAGGAGAGATGAAAGGTGAGTTGTTATTATGATCTCAATTTGATAAGACACAAAGGGCATACGTTTGTTTCACGTGGCTCTGCAATAGATTAACCTAACTCATCACTAAGTTAAAAATTAATCTCTATTTTCAAAATATTTTTTGAGGGCATCTTAGCGCAGTGGCACAGCAAATGACATTAAATGTGTCGCTTTTTAGTTCTATTTCAACTCGGAGGAATAAATTATACTCATTTACCCGCTCTGGTAACAAAACGAGTTTACACGCAAAAATAAATTATTTGAAAACTGAGCGGTAACAGAAAAAAACTTTATATTAATTACTTTTTTTATTAATACTGTTCATTAGTATATATAATTGATACTATCAAATTATAGGTTTTTTGCCACTTAAGTACTGTCTAGAAACATCAATTAAACTATCAACAATATTAATAACAGAATTCCCTCAAATCCCGATACAAAATACTATAAACAGGCTAACTATTATTAATTAAATCCGATTAAACGATAAGTACAGTCGGCAGAAAAGCTAAAGGTCACGAGACGATCGATCGGCGCAGATGTCAAAATTAATCGGCGACTTTAATCCGTCGCTCCGCGAATAAATCAACACTAATTGTGTCTATTTGTGTTTATTAAGTGCGGTGAGATGTGGCGGGATGTACTTGTGATAGTCGTGGGTTCGATTCTCGTTTAAAGAATATATAACGCCTTTTCACGCATAGTAGGGTAGCATATAGAACTGTTAGAAAGTCTGTTATTGCATTGCCATTCGGGGGAATGTAGTATTTAATATTTTTATTTTCTCGCTCTGGTACCGAGGTAAAGAGCGGCGTTGACTTCCGCTACTAAAGCGGAAGCGACAATTTCCGTTTACTATACTATACAGCCATTCAAATGTGAACAACTTTTGAATATAATAAAAAAATAGAAGTATAATCTACAATTACAAAAAAAGACATCCCTAACGAAAGCTCAAACATTTTATATACCTACTCACCAAAAATTATATTAAAATATAAAAAGAAGCTACAATACAANACTATAAACAGGCTAACTATTATTAATTAAATCCGATTAAACGATAAGTACAGTCGGCAGAAAAGCTAAAGGTCACGAGACGATCGATCGGCGCAGATGTCAAAATTAATCGGCGACTTTAATCCGTCGCTCCGCGAATAAATCAACACTAATTGTGTCTATTTGTGTTTATTAAGTGCGGTGGGATGTGGCGGGATGTACTTGTGATAGTCGTGGGTTCGATTCTCGTTTAAAGAATATGTCATGCCTTTTCAGGCATTGTTGTGGGGTAGAGCATTGTACTGTAAGAACGTCTGTTGTGGCGTTGCCATTCGGGGGAATGTAATATTGAATACTTTTATTTTCTC
This sequence comes from Heliconius cydno galanthus, assembly GCA_036379175.1. NCBI lineage: Eukaryota > Metazoa > Arthropoda > Insecta > Lepidoptera > Nymphalidae > Heliconius > Heliconius cydno. Next base: position 664,759 of record JAKRZM010000984.1, read on the forward strand.
GCTCTGTTACCGAGGCAAAGAGCGGCGTTGATTTCCGGCACTGTAGCCATCCAAGAAAAAAATAAAAAAGTATAATCTAAAATTACAAAAAAAGACACCCCTTATTTGGTAAGGGTGTCTTTTTTTGTAATTTTAAACTCAAACTCAAACATTTTATATACCTACTCACAAAAAAATTATATTAAAATATACAAAAAAGCTACAAAACAAAACTAATAAAAAAGAAACGAAAACACAAAAATTATAACCATAAGTGTTTAAATACAGCTCCTTTAAATTATATAAAATGAAATAAAATAAAAAATGAACGAGTAAATACAGTTCGACGACCATTTAATTTGGGAGATTTTATATATACACACAGACAAACATACACACACATGAAAAATAAACGCGTTAATTTTACGACTGAACACATTTAGATAAAACTTCTGAAAAATAATATCAAGCGAAACGTGAATAGTGGCATAATAAAATGTATGAACAAAATAAAAAGCTCGATTTTAAAAGCCTTTGGTAGCTTCGGACTCTAATTACGTATTAAAAGTCGAAATTTTGTAAGGACATTGAGATAAGAGAAGATTTTCGATGAAATACTTAACATCATGATTTGGTTTTGACAATAAAGTCAAATTGTATACGAAGGGTTCCGTAGTGTAGAATTAATTAGACAGCCGATGTGGCTTACTTCTGACTGAAAGCGCGGTGGATGTGGGTATGATTCCCATTCAGAGAAATGTGTTTTCATTTTCTTGCTCTGGTAACAAAACAAAACGGAAACGGAGTATCTTAACACTAGGAAGCGTCTGCCTACTCTGCTATATATGGAATACAGCGTGAAGCTAAAATTAAATAAGTTTTTCTTTTAATTTTTACATCTATTAAACTACTACGAAATAAATCCCTAAATAGTTTACTATGAGACAGCGAATTTAGCAACATTATTCAACTGGTTGGATGATTTTGAATTGAAATCCCAATTGGAAATATACAATAACTTACTTACTAAATTAGTAAATTTCGTCATGGGACTCACTTAGATTTTCAAAATAATAACTTGGGAAATTAGTAGCATATCACAATGTCCTATCGCTAGGAAAAAATAAGAACGATCGGTGAAAAATAAATATTTCAAATATGTTTTTTACATGTTATCTTATTCAAATAGCTCTAATTCAATAGCTATAATAGTCTTAACAAGACAAAGCGCGGCGTTAAATTCCGCCACTCAACGCATCCGAAAAAGCCTAAAACAATTACAAAAAAACAACAAATTATAACAACAACACTAACATATCTAAAGTCGAAGTCAAAAATCAACAACACAAAGTGGAATTCCATCAATCGCGTCCACTTCATTGTTGCTCGCTATAGGATCTAATAAACTATCTGAGATACCCCTCGGACTTTTATTACCGTCTTTTGACATATTTGTGATGATTCTTAGATCGGGTATTATAGATTTATACATTTACATTACATTCCGAGCCATTTCTTCCTTTTAGACCTTTTAGGTCTGTTTCATTTTTGTTTATGATTTACTGATGTTCTACGTTATGTTAGTTTATGTTATATGCGTCTTTGTTTTGTACGAGATTAAGGAAATCGTGAGTTAGATTAGCTGTTTATTTTTGTTATGTAATAAATAAATAATATTATCATTGGTCGGAGTTTGAATGTAAACGTGGCGGTCGTAGGTTCAAAACTCATTCGAGGGATGTTATAATTTTATGCTCCCGTTCTGTGCTAACAAGACAAATCGCCACTACTTTAACAGCTTTTATTTTCTAAAATTAGGCGAAAAGTGAAAAATACTTCCCTCTGCTATCTTGCCATATATGGTGCAATTAAAAGAGTTCTCTCTCCTATAAAGATAATTATTTAAAGCTTTAAAGTTTTACGTATAATTAAGTTTATATCGAAGAAATTTAATCAGCATTTTTATTCAACTAAAGTAATCCACTGCATCTACACTTAATGCCCTAAAACTAATAACTGTCTATGCATCGACCGAGTCAATAATTTGCAGCGGCCGAGGAATTTGTCTCACATTCTGTAGCGATAAGGAACCTTGATATTGTCAGGTATATTTAGAATTCACTTATTTGGTGCTGCAATGAGTGTATATACAAAAAGGTTATTTTATATCTTAGTACTATGATTCGTTTATGAACGATATGGCTTCAAATACTATTTATTTTTTACTTTTTAATTATTATTTTTTATCTAATTTTACCAAATTTATAGATTCTTATAATAGCACTTTGAGATAAAATATCTATACATACATAATCTATCTCAAAGGCCTAGATCATTCAGAACATGTCATGTCCCTATAAAACTTACAAAAATCACGCTTTTGCCCAACTAGCGGAGCAGTTACTAAGCACACCTATCCCCAATTACTGCCCAATTTTTGAACCATTTTAATATATCTATTAAAAAAATCTAAACATACATTCGAATCGACCTTCATCATTCACTCAATACAAGTGAACCCTAAAATAGCATTGTCACACGTACACTACCGATCCGCACCTAATGTGCGTTAGTTTGATATTTACAAACAGCTGTATACTAAAAATACGCCGGACGGCGATTCCGCGTTTTTCACTGTCCGTACTAGCATCAATTCTGTTAAAGAATGACAGATGTTATACGCCTTTCACAATATATTCTACTACTATAGTATTTACTTTAGCCCTTAAAGCTCAAGAATACAGTACATTATGGCTGAATTGCATTGAAAAGTTAACTTGCATTTGTAGTCTGTTGTAACTGTCAAAGTCAAAATGACAGGAGTGTTAAGGACATGTTTATGTTAACCCTTCGACCGCTAATTTAGAATGGAAAAATAAAATTTGTTTTAATTATTTAACGAGACAAAAACTTTGTAGAGTTATTGATGGTTTAAGAAATTTTTGTAATATTACCTTTTTTTTCACCTGTTTACACATACATAAAATAACTTTGTTTTAATTTTATTATAACAACAAAAATGAATGTCGTAATTCTGGCTACTCGGGAAAATTATTCTCACTTCTCCAGTCTGATAGACAAAGGCCGGCGTTGAATTTACCTATGTAATATTAGAGAGTATTTTGACGGTAGGCTCACTGCCTACTAACATACATGTGGAATACAGGAAGAAACTGAAACAACCATCAAAATCAAAATAGAAAACATTAACACTTCATCCTCTTAGACAACCTAAACCTAAAAATTCAGGTATAAATACAGTACTACAAAGCAGCTTTATTTTGCCAATCTTAACCCTATAAATATTTCAGTTAGCTCGTATAAATAGTCACATATTTTTCAATTAAGTTATACAAAAACCTGCCTATATTTGGGTAGAAGCTGCAAAATTGAATGAACCAACAATATACATATATCCCTAAATTAAATACATATAACTAAAGAATCCAAAGTACTGCAACAAAGCTTAATTAACACATGAACACACCTAATATTTAATCACTCTTAACCCTATAAATGTTTCAGCCAGCTCTCGCAAGTAGCTACAAGAATATTTCAGGACGCATAACGCTCTCAAGTCATACATTAGCGAGGAGAGCTCTGTTATGATTACTATTTGATACGACTTGGGATGTTCCGTCTGTAATAAACGCGCGGTTTTGTTGTTCGTGTGAACTGACATTATAGAGGTTATATTAGTTCGTATAGAATTCAGGATTTGTTTTTAATGTTTGGGTGCTTTTTGGCATAGTACATATTAGTTAGTGCATAACAGAGATTAACTTTTTTCGCCGAATTCTCCAGGCAATGGTGAACCTGTACGCTTGCCTTGTAAAATATTAAACATTTCATTCGCCCGAATGGAAATCGAACCCACAACTATCGCACGCTTGTGCCCCTGCGTCACAACAGCCTCTATTCTCTCTGAATATGAATCTCTATTCTCTATGAATATTATTAATAATATTTTCAATAAAATTTCATTAAATGAACATCTAATAGTATGCATTAGCTCGAGACTATTAACAAAAAGACAATATAACATTATATTCTTTCACCCTATTTAAAGATCCATGAAAAACAACGAGCACATCAATAAACACTAATTTAGACAAATTATATGTGGATGGACAGTTCAAAATTGCTTTCTATTTCTATAAAGATTTTCATAGTACAATAAACCCGCGACCTATGAGTCACACGTATGAACACAGAGAAACACACCAGTATTGTCACTCAGAGTGTAAGAAACACCTGTTCCAAGTTGATTGTATGTTACTACGATATAGATGGGTAATGTATTCATATGGCGACCACCCAATAGTGGTCTAGATATGTTATATTAATAGTTCTGACTCATCACGAGGATATTTTTAGGTATAGCTAAAAAAACTTTTCGCTATAAAGCTAGGCAGAGAAAAAATAGTGTAACGACTGTGCTCAGCTTACTAGCTAGTTTTGGAATAATGCTAAGTGAATGGCAGGATCGAACGCTGCCCCTGGCGTTAAGAATTGAAACAAAAACCATAGTATTAGTTTTTTAAATTCCAATATAAAAATATTTCCGTCATAATAAAAAAAACATGTATAAACATCTGATGAGTAGGACATACATAAATCACAATTTTAATTACCACAATAAAATTAAATCGTCCAAAAACACTCACTTATCATGTCAAATCGTACATAAACTAAGATTATCACCCACCACCCCAGAAACAAGCTAAAAAAGCAAAATAGCCTTAAAAAAATCTAATTTAATTTTACGATCGAATCGTTCCTTACCTGTCTCGAACCGTCATAGATTCCGATGTCTCGAAGGAATTTATCGCTATGTTCATATTATATCATTCTAAGTTACGTTCATAATAAGTTTGTGAAGTTAATTCAAATTTATTGTTTATCGGCGGGTGGCTGGGAATGATGGGATGCCCATACATACATGTTGAGAAAAGACAGTCGCTTCTAAAATATAATGGTTTTATTTATTCAAAATACGTGTGTGATGTGTGATGAGTGACGAAAAAATCGGACGAAAGAAGGCAGGAGGAGGCTTCGGTTAACCTTCTGGTATCGTATACTGGAGGAACATGCAAAAATCATGAAGATCCCCCGGAGGGTATATGCATGAAGAGGCTGATGACAATTCTGTCTGGCTACCCAAAAAACCTAGGCAAAACCAGCTAAGTAAAATTATTATGAGAAAGGAGTGTTACTAATTAGTGACGCTTCTTTCTCCTAACAGATGTTGAGTGGCGAAACTGTACGGCTCAAATGGCGAAATGAATGATAATTGATAGTAGGAAATATGGGATTTATTAATGAAGAATTATAATATTTTATAGATAATATACTTTCCCCGAGTGAGAATCGAACCTACAACAAGAGGTCAAAAACATCATGTATTATATAGAGTAGATGATTTACTTAAAGCATATTTAACCTGTTGTCCGTGTGTCCGTATAACACAAACCGCCAGCACCAAGTAGCGTTTCCCCGAACCGAACGCGAGACGCTATCGAAGCGATTGATATACGATCGGGCAGAACGATGTTTTAGAATACACCATTCTAACCTCTGAATATGTAATGTGGACCGATTTGGAATAATTTATGGCAGGCTGAGGACAAAAACGTACCTTATGGACTTATGGTGCTGAACCACCAGGGCTGAGGCGTGCCTTTAGAATTTACTTATCGTTAATCGATTATCGAGGCTGTCGTGGTCTCGATTCCCACTGACTGCACTGGATTTTTTTATTTCTTCGGTCTGGTAAATACACATAGCGCGGTGTTCAGTTGAATGGAGTGTCTTAACACTAAGATCCCAGGTTGTCTCTGTCTACCCTGCTACATGCGGAATACAGTGTTAAACAAAAACTTATATAGGTACCTATTTGATAATAAAGAGCAGTAGTAGAGAACGTAATCTCTAAGGTGAGATTCTTTGAGAGTGAAGATATTATTTAATTACAATATGCTATTTGTTCCACATCAATGACAGAAAAATATTTCCAAGAGGGCAGGTTCGAATCCTGCTACGATTATAATTTTATTTTTTATATTTTTATTTAAAACACTAAATAAAGATTTCACTCGACACAAAATCATAAAAGAATTATTAAACTTGATGTTAATTTAGCAACTTCACAGTATAGAGCGTAAATAATCTCAATAAACGTGTTACTTAATACTGGAAACCTAATACCAGATTATTAATTTGATAAGCGAAATGAATGTCTTCGCTTTACCTCGTTCTGCTTGCGACAGCTCTAGCACTAACTATATGAAGTGTGGTTTCTAGAAATTATAGCTAAACATTGCAGAGTAGGTAAAGGGAACCTGGGAACTTAGTGTTACGACACTCCGTCCCAATGATTTCCTTTCGCCATTTTCCAGATGCATTGCCTGTTGAGTAGCAGACCTTAATGCCGCGCTTTACCTCATCACCAGGACGAGTAATAGTAAATATTTCCCTTCCTAGTGCAAATTTGTATTTTTGTGTAGGATAGCCCATTTGTCTAGGAAAAGGCTAAGGGGCATAACACATGACATTAGTTATGTCGATGTAACCCACTGAATTCAACTCTTTTCAAATAGAAAACCAAGAACAGAGTGTCTGATCACTAAAAGTTGTACAATAATAAAGATCAGATACCACCACCATTCACCATCGCATAAGCCCAATATTACCGAGCTAGTTACTTACCGTATCCCACTCACTTGTCAATTACCTACTTAGTTTACAAGCATTTATCAAAGGTTCAATGCATTTGCAACGGCCATTTTATAGAAAATCATAATAGCCTGTGCGGAAACAGCTACGGAGGTCATTAATTATATGTACTAACAAGCGGTGAGGGAAAGAGGGCGATTTATCGTAAGATCGACTCGTTGTTTAGATCGGAGGAGGGACGATAGATGGCGTTGGGAGTAAGTATCTGATCCACGACCCTGTACCTATAGGGTGCACCCGTAATATGACGCGACGCTAATAAGTGCGTTATGTATATACATAGAAGTAAGTAGGTAGATATTGTATATGTTATGTTTTATAATTCATACCGATAAGTGAATTCTACCTTAACTTATATAAGTCTAAGCACGAATCTGCTTCATAATAATCGAACCTGCTGTTTACAACTTAGCACCTATCTAAAAAAACAACAAATAAGCCATTCAAACACGAAATAACTGCAAAAAAACTGCGAAACGTGTTCAAAATACATGAGCACAGTCACTCTGAGCTACAATCGCATACCTGCCCCCGTTAATTAGACCGCGGATGCCCCAGATGGTATTCATTATCTCTCTAATTAAACGTAAGGACATGATTTTCCGGTTAAGGAGTGAAAGTACGTAGGTGTACCTACGCTTTAGTATTGACTTGATTAATTAAAGACGAAGGTCTTGGATTCTAATTCGCGTCGTGAGTCGTTGCCAGTTTTTAACAGAGATTTTGGTTTATTTTTGTTTTTTTGTATAGTTTATAAGTGAGTATGACAAACATTTCAGAAAACATATAAAAAATTTTACATTGCGGAGTATTTAATATGAGTAAATTAATTATCGCCTCCAAGGCCCATTAAGGATATATTTATATATATAAGATATGAATATCCCGTCGTTGCAGGAGTCATATCCTCATAGCTGCCATTGTAATCGACAGACATAACGAAGTCGTTTTAATTGTTTTAATTTTTTCATATGCCACTTTTATTACTACAAAAACTTTGCACAACAAATAATTTAATAAGTAACATATAATTATGTACATACGAGTATATCACTCACTTGGGTACTATACGTAAACACGCTCGCACGCATAGCACGGTAGGCAAAGAGTACTAGGAAACCAAGTGTTAAGAAATTCCGTTCCCATTAAGGCGCTGCCATTCTCCACTTTTCTCTCGAATTCTTGTGGCATTGCTTGGCGGAGTTGAGTGGCGGACCTCAACGCCTCAAATATTAAATATTTTATTATCGCTAATGGCAACCGAACCCACAGTCCATTACGTTTACAATCGCACGCCTGTGTCATATAATATTACATACAAAATTTCAATACGCTAAAAAAAACTATTCACTAGAGCATTATTAAAACAATTTTTAATATAAAACTGTTGGATAAAATTAAAGTTTGTACGTTTTTTATTACAACGTCTATAGAGAATGAGACATATGATTGATAACCCTTCAAGTGGCTTATATACTTACTATGAAATTGCATCTCACATACCTGCAACAATATGCGTTAACTTATTATTATGCTATGCTTGTGATTATGAAGAATGATCTGGTCTATATATGAACATTTTGTATGGCTATTTTATAATGTTGANTATTTGGTGGAAGTACGTAACCGAGTACAAGGAATCCCCAGTATCTTAATCTGATGCGCTCGAATGACTCCACAAAGTCCCCTCTTCGCCGCCCCTACTATTACATACGAGTATATCACTCACTTGGTGCAATAAATACGTAACAACGCTGGCACGCATAGCACGGTAGGCAAAGAATATTTGGAAACCAAGTGTTAAGAAATTCCGTTCCCATTAAGGCACTGCCATTCTCCACTTTTCTGCCGAATTCTTGAGGCATTGCGTGGCGGAGTAGAGTGTGGGATCTCAACGCCGCGCTTTGCTTCGCTACCAGAGCGAGGAAAATAAAATATTAAATATTTCATTTTCGCTAATGGCAACCGAACCCACAGTCCATTACGTTTACAATCGCACGCCTGTGTCATATAATATTACATACAAAATTTCAATACGCTAAAAAAAACTATTCACTAGAGCATTATTAAAACAATTTTTAATATAAAACTGTTGGATAAAATTAAAGTTTGTACGTTTTTTATTACAACGTCTATAGAGAATGAGACATATGATTGATAACCCTTCAAGTGGCTTATATACTTACTATGAAATTGCATCTCACATACCTGCAACAATATGCGTTAACTTATTATTATGCTATGCTTGTGATTATGAAGAATGATCTGGTCTATATATGAACATTTTGTATGGCTATTTTATAATGTTGGTTCTAGGTTCGATATTCTGGGAAATGTTCGTTTACGCTTTACGACGTATCCAGAACATAGCAGGGAAGGCAGAAGGATCCTTAGAACCTAGTGTTAAAACACATGGTTCCCATTAGAACACTACGATTCCATACTTTCCGCTGAATTCTGGAGGCATTACGCGTTGTGTAGCGGAACTCAACGCCGCGCTTTGTAATTACCAAAGCGAGGAAATTAAAATATTACGCTTCTGACTCTACGCCACGACTGGCCTCAATCGGCTAGGTATATAACATTAATATACAAATATATTGATATAGGTAGGTATCTACCGATAGCAACAATAAGCCCGTCTTTACTACACTTGGTGCCTGTAAGGTGATAGAGAAACGAAGCACAAACTATACCGATTCAGTTTGCATTTTCCTTCTAGTATGAAGTAAATTTCCAACGGGGGCTTCCACTTGGAACTTTAGTTCGTATGGAAGTATGATATTAGAGATTAAAAGTTGCGTTTGCTTTGTTATCTTATCTACGTATATATAGGTATATAAACGTTGATAAGGAGGTGTTCTATATTATGTAGGAATATTTATATTGGTGCTTTCAACCAGGTGGACTGACCGCTGGATTATAAGGGCGCAGGGCCAAACAAAGCAGCAAACATTAGAGGAGGCATATGTCCTGTTGTGGATTCCAAAAGGCTAATGGATGGACTCAATAAATTTTAATAGGTACCTTAATTAAATACTTTTTATAGAAATCGTATAAAACTTTTGAATGTATCGAGATCAGAAACCGTGCCTCTTGGATTTGGACTTCTCTTCAAATATTGTGTTTTTCCCACCTGCAGAATAAAATGTTAAAGATACCTTTACTTAAATTCCGACGTTTACCATGTAATATTACAGGAACAGCACTAAGAGCAGTGACAGGACACTCTGTCCTACTCTCGATATAAACGTAAATCTCGATCACTAACTCGATAGTATCTAACGCAACAAATCATTGGCTCTAGCTGTTAAGTACTAGTGATCCTAGATCGTACTTGAGTATTTATCGATTGAATTTTGTAGAGAACATTACTTGTAAAGCAAGGTAGCGTTTCGAAGTAGTTCAGTTGGTTTAGATTATTGAGGCCGTCGTGGTGCAGACACATGTCCTCGCTCCGATATAAAGACAAAACACGGCGTTAAGCTCCGCCACTCAATACAATCCGCAAAGCCTCGAGATTTCTTCGGAAAGTGTGTGGAATGGGAATAGAGTGTCGTAACACCAAGTTACCAGGTTCCTCGTTAATTAGCATTTAGCTTATCCTGATAGAAAGTTTTAAGAAAATACTCAGTTTCTGTCGCTATTAAATGCTCTACTTTACTAGTCCGGGGGCAAAAATAAATAAAAATACATTTCTCTTTAAGTCTGGGTAGGATTGAACCCACAACTATCGCATTTATAATCAGAAACTGTCATAGAAAGAAGAAAAGCATAAGAAGTTACATGCTTAATTTTTTATTCAAACATAACATCAAATATTTTCCACCAGTTCACTAAAGTTAATGCATCAGACCTGAGAAGAACCAGCTCAAGAAACTCAGCGGAACAGTCTAATACTAAGTCCTCACCTATCACGCACAAAGGAACCTGCAGGAATCAAACCCGCGACCCCGATAGTAAACTATCTATTTAATTTATCTCCACTATAATAGTGTTCAGCACAGATTCCGCGGCTGGTAATTTTCGCAAATCGCCACACGACGTGATTTACGAGACACGTCGACGTGAAATTCATAAATAACGTCTTATAGACCTTATTTTAAGTTGCATAAGTATCAAATTACTTTAAAGTACAAAACGCAACTATATCAGTTGCGTTCGAAGAATGTTTCGTCGATAATTTACTGGTAATACCTGTAGATGACCGTGATGTACAGTGGCTTTGTGTAGGTAGATACAGGTAGCGAGTTCGATGATCGCCCCGAGCAAATATGTATGCGGACGAATATGAATCTATAGAAAAAATTTATGCGTACAATATGCGTTGTCATAGCATCATGTAAGTCACTATAATTATAGTGTATGTTATCAAACATATGGTAAAGTGTTTTTTGTTTATTTTATTAATTAAATGTTTATTATGAATTATTACATAGAGGTACAAAGTACGACTGTAAACCCGACCTATTGTGGGTTCGATTCCCACTCGAGGAAACGAAATATTTAATATTTTCATTTCTTCGCTTTGGTTTCGAAGCAAACTGCGGCGTTAAGTTTCCACGGAAAATATGGAATGGAGTATCTTTATCCTCTTCCTTCTTCCCATCCTGTTTGCGGGATACACCGTGAAACTGAACAAAAATCATTGTGCACTCCTCTATATAAACTATAGCTGCACCAAGTTTCACACTTCTCTGTCCGCACAGTCTTCGTAAAAAAGGGGTACAAATCTCTTGATTCACGCATTAATATATAAAAAGATATCTTATTTACAATACAGAAATTGAAAAAAAAAGTGATAAAACGAGCTCAGCACTCACAAAAGTTGCAAGGCACAGATTGACTTCAACCTATGTACATAGACATATAATAGTAAAGATAACAAAACTTCACTCCAAGGCGTTATAAAGCTATGTCCCCCGACTCTCCTCTGAATCACTGCAGATAGGTTCCTTGCAGGAAAGAGTGAGCTGCAGTAAACCTCGATGTTAGACAGAAATGCAGTGCAGTGCAGTGCAGTCGTCATAACTTCACCCAGCAGACTTATAAAGATAAAGCGTAGTTTATTCCGCAGTAAATAGTTTTTACTGCTCCTTACATCTTATATGATATTGTGAGATTTGAAACGATTTTAATATAATACGTACATAGTTTAGCTTGCTTCAATTTTTATCTTAATATCAATTGTATCTTGCGAATCAGAAACAGAAAATTGACGCCATAGTGCCACAACGGTAAAGCGGCTGGCTGTAATCGCGACGTTTGTGGGTTTTATTCACATCTGGGCATTTCCTCGTTGTGGAAGTGGCGGAATTCAACGCCGCACTTTGCTTCGACACCAAAGCGAAAAAGTCCCCCTCGAGTAGTGATTGAACCTGTCACGTTTACAGTCACTCCGCGCTTGTGACCCTGCGTCACGGCAAACCTCATGTTATTTAAAGGTTAAACATAAAAATTCAATGAAAATTGTTTCAAGTAAAGTCAGTCCGTCTGTGTATACAATTCTCAATAAACACATAGCGGCTGGTAAGGAGCAATAGAGCGCGACGTTTGACCCAACTGAGATGTGGTCGCCGCTCTGCCGGTGACGTCTCGATTGTCTTCGTCTTGAGACGCAACTTGTAAGTTGTTAGAGGGGAGAATATGTGGGTTCTTGGGTGTAAAATTGTTATTAATGTAACTATGAGATTGTAGAGATTATATAATTGTAGACTGTGGGTTCTATTGTCATTGCTCGAATTGCTTAATATTTCCATTTTCTGAGAGAGGAGAGGTATACCAGCCTCCCCTAAACATAATGCGTGTTCAGTGACGGAATCTTAAGTATTTTGAATTTATGAAAATAACAGACATCTTAGTCAGAAGTGATGGAAACCACTAACATAGCTGACTGCTATCGCCTCACTGAGCAACTATGGTCTTGATTTTTTTCAGAGTTTATTTCGCATACAACAGGGTTAGAAGAACGAATCTATCTTAAAGGTAACTAGCAAGAAAATGATAATATGAATTATTATAATTTCCTTCTCTTTCCCTTGATTAGGAATCGAACTTACAACCGTTATGTTTACAATCCGATGCTGCGCCGCTGCGGCACGACGACTTTATCATAAATCTCTCAATTTATTTGACACTTTTAAATTATTTATATTAATCGCTTTACTCTTATAAATTAAAAGTTAGAAGCTGTCACGAACAGTGGATTGCGTAAATACTGCTTAATACGATGCCTTATGATGTCACGTTAATTGTAAATACATATAGGCATATAATTTTTACTTTAATTTAGGTTTTTTTAATTAATTATTATTTATATTATATTTAAGAATCATTTATAAGGTTGAGTTGTAAACATGTAATAAAATCTAAGAAACTGAGTTTAACTTACTTGTAACAATTGTATCATCTTTAAATTTGGCTGCTACATATATGCAGCTTAACTAACAATATATTATAATACCTTATATATTAAGAAAATAATTTAATTTGACTGAAACACCGTAGCTCTTTCCTATTTTACACCGCATATATATCGATGTTCGAGTCATAAAAAATATAAAAAAATATATATAAAACTAATAAATATCGACAATATATGTATATAATATTCAAATGAAACACATAATGAGTAATGTTGTAATTATACCTCCACTGCCCGCTGGGATAGTACAGATTAACTTGTCATAGAGTAATCGATGCGGAGATTATTAACGGTCAAGGTCCTGTGTAATTGTCTGTATGTGAAATTATACTGTGGCTGGTGGAGTGATAGACAGGATATAGCGCTGCGTAGAGAGGTAGCCAGAGGGAACCTAATGTTAATACACTCCGTTTCTATTAAAACACTTCCATCTCCCACTTGCGTGTTGAGTGGCGGAAATGAACTCCACTCTTTGTCTATTTTAATTAATTGACGAAATCACGATAGTTTTATGTTTAATTCCCACTCAGGGGGTCTAAATCATTAGAGTTCAATTTCTCGAAAATTGTAAGGTGAAAAAATGGGGAAGTGTAATACTAGGTGTGATAAGTGTCCTATATCTACACCGCTATATGTATTCGAAAAAAAGAAGCTGAAACAAGAAAAATTAATATTGTAACGCGAAAAAAAATCTTTTTTAAGGTACCAATTATAAAATACAAACACAAGCTACTCACAATACAAAATAGTTATATAAACGCTACACAAACTACACACTATTATATTACCGTACATAAAAACTAAATTGAAACAATAAAATTTACATTTTTTATGTGTTCCCCTGCCTAAATTATGCCATAGACCATTTTATCCCATACAAATACTATAACATTGATACTTCTATACATGTCTAGTATAAAACACGTAATTCCTTATGGAAATAACAATAAAAATTGTTGTAAAACGACGATATATATAAACATGTCTGAAATGAAGAGGCGTTCGTTAGAGTATGAATAAAATGGTAGTCAAATGACATGCGTAGGCGCAGGTCATGTTGAATATTCCATATAATAATGCTATCAGAGATCAACCTTTTGGTTTTATGTTAATTTTTATGGTAAACGCTTTAAACTAATAATGTCCATCAAAATATTTAATGTGTAAAATACATATAAAATTTGGTTTTATAATTTTAATTTTTAGGGTAATCAGATGAAGAAAGTTTGTATTAATATTTTAATCTATAATGAACGTATGGCTTAGTGATAAGGGTGCTTGCACTATTTCTATGAGGCGCGGGTTCAAGTCCCGCTACGTTCACGTTTTTATACGTATTCTAAAAAATGAGATATTAGATATGGCAATTTTTGAACGTTCTTAATTATTCAAGTATAACATAAATGTATTTATAAATTGACTGTAAATGCTATACTTGTGGGTTTAATTACAACTCTATGGTATACCTACTATTTATAAACTGACTACGATTATATTTAAATTATTTTCGTTTCTCCGTTTTTGCAGAACTAAACATTGATATATACTCCACCCTCAATGCAACGCAATGTTCGAATTCAGTGTTTGATACAATGTTCTCTCTGTGCCTGGTAACCCCGGTATGCGGCAAAAATCCTAAAAGTGAAAAAAAAACCAATTTTTTGCTTAACTAACTTAACCTTATATTACTCTCACTGTACCACAATACAAGCCACAAACTCTCAAATTTTCATTTAAAAACCTCAAAAACAAACACCCATAAGACTACACTAAAACGTAATTCCTTTTAAACCTTTCTTTTCTTATCACGTCAAAACAATGCCTACTCGACTGCAGTGAAGTACCCTCACAGTGAATGGGTTAGAGCAATCTCTAAACAGAAAACCGTCCAGCCCTTCCCAATTTCCTCTTAATCCGAAGTAATTCGAGAAAAAAAACCAATTGAATGAGACAAGAATCTATCAAAGGCAGAGACGTGCTAAACCATCCTGGCCTTTAATTAAGGGGTGGGAGGACCTAATACGGTAAATAGAGTAAAAGGCGATCAAAGGTATCGTGGCTCGATTTTTAGGTTATACCTATGTATCTATTGGTCAATGTTCAAGGAATTGATGAATATTTTTCAAGTTCAAGCATTATTATGTAAGTTAACATAACTTAATTGTGATATCTAACAGCAACTCAAGTTGTGGCAGGGGCAAAAACGCACGGCTGTAAGCTCGACGGTGGAAGGTGACGTAGGTTCGATTCGCACTCGAGAAAATGAAATATTTAATATTTTCATTATCTCGCTTTGGTACCGACGGCAACGTAGGCAAGGCGCAGCGTTGAGCTCTACCACTCACATCAATCAATAAAAATCTTATCAAGGAATAAATTCCAAAATCATGACGTTTCCAGTCAGACGTTACGCTACGACAACCCTATAATACGTCTAATATTAGCAAAAAGATTTTGACTGATTAACAAATCGCGTGCTAATAATATAACTTTTGTTGTAGATATTCCACAATAAAACAATAGTTAAGGAATTGATATAGAGATTTTTTTACATCTTGTTCTATTTTCTTCTTTGTTTATGGCGTTACTTAATCCCCGATGTCCGTCCAATTGCAAAGGAGAATGTACGATAAATATAAAATATGTTGCACAATAGAATAAATGATATTTAAAAGAAATCAACTTAAAATACTGCCTTCACGTTTGAATTAAAAATCTATATTTACAATATATATACAACTATTCTATATCAAACAAGAACCAAACTCCGAACCACTGTCATTAGACGCGTATCCTTTTCACAGAACATTACGTATGCAATTTTAAAAAGTCCATTCCCATTTAAAATGGGATTCATTTTCACCTGATGTATAATCGAGTAAGTATGAATGGATTCGATTTAATTATCACCTCCTTCGTGCCTCCTGGAGACGGCCGCTGTCGGGGAAATTTAAAAATGTTACTCTTTTACCGTTCTGTAATCTTGTATTGATTATTTTGAAAGAAATTTTTAATATGTAAAACACCATTAACAATAAGCATTAATCTCATTATTTAAGATAGTACAAATGCTGATCTTAGCGCTTTATGAGCGGCGCCATACTTCTTTTAGCTTTACGCTGTATCTTTTAGCAGGGTAAGCAGAAGTAATCTAATTTTAAGACACTCTATGGCTATTTTTCAAGACATAGCGCGTTGAGCGGCGACACTTAACGCCACGCTTCGTCTTCTTATAAAAATTGTAATTTTTTTGTAAGCAGTATAGAAGAACCCAGCAGTACACTAAGACACTCTGTTCTCTACTTCCTCACCCAATTAGACATACAACTAAAACAGGAAAAGGAAAATCCACGTTGTACCTTATTCTAGAAACTCAGGGAATAATTTAAATAAGAAAATTGTTTCGTCGGTAGCATCCACGACACGGCAGTCATACCCTGTGCCACTGCGCCTATAAGATAAAAAATATATTGATTCTTACAGTTCAAGAAACATCACATGCTACTTTTAATATTAGGATATAAAGAAAAACACGTATTTCAAAATCTATATAACGTTTTAGGGTTCCGTAGGTACACGGAATCGGCCAAAAACGGAATATATAAAATATTATATTACATATTTTATAAATCAAATTATTTTTTTTAAAACCGCAAGGAAAAAAAATTTTCATTCATACAAACACTATGAAAAATTAAGTTATTTTTTCCTCAATAGATAGACTTGCCGTACTCAGTCAAACCACAACCTGACTCCCGGCATGTTACATAGAATAGACAATAGATGGATAATAATTACACAAATGTTTATTTTCAATTTAAAGCAGAAGTTCCCGAGATACCGCATTTAACCCGACAAACTCTTCAGTTTTATAATAATAGAGTAGATGCAGAAATATAGATAATCCATAATTGTTAATACGGAACACCTTAAAAAAATCCAACTCGCCCTTGACTACTTTTTTATAAGCACAGACAGACGGCAAAGGGTGGAAAGCTCAGACACAAGACATATAGGGTTAGTTTTTTATTTATTTTTCGTCCTGAATTCTTAATACGAGCTGGCGAATAGATTAATACGGTGTCTAATGTGTTTTGTGTGTTTAATAGTACTTGACGTGGGTTTATTAACGTTTAAGCCTAAGGCTAGATACGTTTGGGGTTTTTGTGCTTTGTGGTGGTAGTCGTTTCGATTTTTTAGAATGAATGTGTAAGTAATATTATAAGAAAAATTATATTATAAATAAAATATTAACGAGATCATTTTAACAAAAAATAATTAATTGAATTTATTCTGATTTAAAGTATGAGCTTTCAAAAATATTAATACATATATATTCTTTTTGTTTAGCTTCACGCACTAAGAAAAAATCTAAAATCTAAGAAAAGCAAGCAGTTTAATCCTAACCTTACATTAACTCTAAACATAACTGACCTACAGTTCATTGAACTCTATCATGTAGCATTGTAATAACAAGGCACAGGTGTTTAAGCTATACTATATAGCTTACCAAAACTGATTACAACGAATTCGATTACCGGATGATGTAAATATTGGTTAAGCTATATTTTTTTATTTATTCTACGAGTTGCTTCATGTCCCGATTATTGGACGGAAGGTACGAAAGCCTCTCAACTTGTAGTTGTCTCGTAACCAGTGTTACTACTATAGAAACAACAACAACAACAACAACAACAACAACAACAACAACTAGCCTAATGTAGTTGTAAGGTGTCACGTACCTCACCAAAGCCGTAAATTTTATCATACATCGATAGTGTCGTGTAAGGAATGTCTTGAAAGTCCTAGGTTCATTCCTGTCACTCTTGTTAGAGTACATTATTTTGTAGGAATCTTATCATTGTTTTTAGATTATTTCTTATTTTGCTTTAGGTACTTTTGCTAGCGGGGCTAGAACCCATTGAATTATTATTTTCTCCTAGGAGAAAATAACTTTTCGTTTTTTCCTCGATATAGTGTTAAGTCACCCCGCCCTACATTTTCTGCCTATTAGTTAGAGATAAGTGTGTGACATTGTTTCACTGAAAATTCAATGGTTGTTATTTCGAACTTTTCTCGTGGGAATGATAATTGATTTATTTTAATTTTAAAGTCATCATAAGACAAAAAGCCACTAGTCATGACGAAATATGTTTTGAAAAAACATTTTTACAGTAGGTTTTCTCTACTCTAAGTCAAACTAGAACGTATTACCATAGTTTATAATTAAGCTCGTTTAAAACAAGCTAAATAAAATTTGTTTACGACATATTTACACATATACCAACTATAAAGCTGAAGAGTTTCTCTGCTTGAACACAGTCGCAAACGCATCTTAGGAACTACTGGTTCAAATTAGAAAAAAAATGTTTTCGCTCTTAGCATTTGACCACGAAGAAGAAGCCGGGAGCGGGTTTAAAATATTTTTGTACTAGCAAATGGACGTTTCAACTTAATATATGAGATAGTTTGCAATAGTGACTCATTTGAATGGTCAGTATTGTAGAATCAAAGCCTTTTGAAAACTTTGAAAGAACACAAATAAGTCGTCGCCCACACGTAACGTGGCAGCTGAAGTTATTTACTTTGTATGTATTATTAAAACAAATTACTACAATCGTATAGTATGTAGACAGGTAACTATACATGATGGTTCATTGTTGACGGTTGTGGTGGTTCGAATCCTGTTTGCAAAAATAAAGAAAAACTTATCTTCGGAAGTATAGAGTGCGACGTTAAATTCCGCCAATTAAGGAAGATTTTCAATTTCTTGGCAGCAATTGAGAGGTCAGTAGTTAAGTAATATTCATACTGTAATTGTCACATTATTTTAATACAATTACTTACAAGTAATTTTCTTAAAGAACCCTTTAAAATACTACAAAATTATTTAAACTCCATCAATTTTAGCTCTTACATTATTAAATGGGTTTCCTCAAAAGGTAAAATCTTGTTGAGCTAAAAGGCATCTATCGTTTATTAGCTATAATTCTTTAACATCCTTACCGGAGCCGACGTAATTGCATTCGATACATCCCTAGACTGGACACTTGAAGTCTTATAGTCTGAGAGCTTGAGTATAATTGAGGCGTTTCTCCATTTTTGCGTGTTAGATAAAATTAATATAGTGATAAGACACTGTTCTTAGCTTTTAGTTACAGAGTGTCATAACATTATGTTAATTGTACACCACACGAAACACACATCGAAAGCTGCATCGATTAGAGGCATTAGCCTCTAATTTTATAGCTTTCGATTAAGGTTCGATTAATTTGAGGTACTTTTTTTTAAATCTAAATTTGTGAGCAGAACAGCGTTATGTACACGGTTTTTTTAATGCTTGGTCTCATACTTTTCTTCATTCTTAAACAGTGATAGTGCGAACTTTATCTTTCACTTTTCATAAATCGGAGTCGAATAATTAAGGTAAAAAGCTACTTAAAAAAGTTGAAATATATGTAGCTTTAATGGTACCTGCCGTTTCTCCGTCTATTCTAAAGAGAATATCGCACAGAAACTCGTTAAGTTACTCGAAATTATTAACTAATGAAGTAACAAATAATTTACTTAGATTTTATTTATAACCACTTAATTATAATAGGTATATAATTGTATGTGTGTTATGGTACATTTCATATTAGCTTAGCTTAGCTTAAAACTTAAGTGGCCGGTGTAGCGTAACGGAACGGCATTTTGGGTTCAAACTCCACATGGAGAAAACATTTCTTTTATTTTCTCGCTATGGCGACTACACAAAGCTCGCCGTTGAGCTGCGCTACTTAACACTGTACGCTTCGAACATTGGGCGGTGCTTAAGGAATTGAGGGTTTTAACACTAGGTTCCCTCTGTCAATCCTGCTATTTGAGGTATACAGCATGAAGCTATAAAACAAAAAAATCTTAAGTTCTTTTGAAATAAATCAAAATCCAAAACTTACTTACTTACTCTAAAAGCACCTGCTGTTTAAATTAATATCTCGATTACGTCAAAGTAAACATTAGCATAACTTCATAAACACTGTTGTTTATGTCTGTATGTTTGACCTTATTTACGTCTATTTTTTACATATAAAAGTTATTGTGATGGCTTTTATGAAGAATATTAAAATATATATATATATAGGTATATTAATAAGGTATACTATTTCAATATTATTTGATTTTGAGGCCAGTCGTCGCGCAGGGGCACAAACGTGCGACGCTACAGGTTGCTTATTGGTTCCATTTAAACTCGATCAAATGAAATATTTAAGATTTTCAATTCCTCACTCTGGTAACAAGGCAAAGTGCAGCATTAAGATCCGTTACTCAACACGCAAAGCGTCCAGAATTCGATGGAAAGTGGGGAACGTCACTGTTTTAATGAGGACGAAGTGATTTAAAACTAGTTACCCTCTGCCTGTCCTGCCCTGCTTTGTTGGGAAACCGTGTGAAATTAAAAAAATATTTAAGCAAATCATGAGCTTACTTCAAAGTCACTATTTACATATAAACTAAAATATGTAAAGCCGTTAAAATAATCTAAAATGACAAAGCCGACCATCTGCACATTCGTAAAGCGATCTAAGCAACTTCATACAAACAAAAAAAATGGTTGATAATAAAAAACATTATTTTCTCCCGTACATACCACGACTATACATATATTAAAGGCTATAAAAACTTATTGCGATTTATCCAATAGTAGTCCTTTAGCTTTTTAGTACAAGTAACATAGTAAATTCTCATCACTTACATTGTATGCGCGAAAGAGATAAAAGTACTACTGAAAAGAGTCGGATATATGTTTATGAGTTACGCCCACTGCGCGTGCGCATTGTGACAGTTTTTTCTGATGTGAACTGTTGAAACGAGTATTTTAATTTTTCTTTACATTTTTAGAGTTACATGTTTAGAGTTTTTGGGCACTCCCTAAAGGTAGAAGGGAAAAAATGACTTTAGGTTTCACAGTTCATGCAAACGGAGTAGAAGGCTGCAAATAGTGTATTATAATTATAAATAGTTCAACACTTAACAAGTAATTAATGATAACGGCGACAAGATTCAACAAAGTCATGTCGAGCTAGAAACAATACAGCTGATATCATCTTAAAATGGTCTTATTTTACAAAAGATATAACTCCACGCTGTATCCCGCATAAAGCAGGATAAGTTGAGGGAATTTTGTGTTAAAATATTCCGTCCCCAGGCATCGCCTAAATTTCAAGACAGCGCGTTGAGCTGCGAAACTCAACGCCGCGCTTCGTCTACCAGAGTAATGAAATAAAAATGTATAATATAAATATAATCATTCCCCAAGTGAGAACCGAGCCTACAACCACCGTAACTGCCAAAACAGCTTCACCGGAAACAAAAAAAAACTAAAAAGTAAAATTTAAAAAATGTATACTCTTAAAGAAGATTGATGTAAAATTATAGTCGCAACACCAAGTGCCGGTAAATCACGGTAATCTGTAAACGAGTTAGCTATAATTAACGATAAGATGCGATACTCCGCGGCGTGTCCGTATGTTGGTGCGTAATGGACGACGTGCGAGTATACCCACTGTATAAGGTTGGGGCACAGAGAGGGGAATTTTTACTTCAAATTAATGTGTTTTCGATTTTTTTTAACGAAATTTTTGTTTTTAGGTTAGTCGTGGCACAGGGGCACAAGCGTACGGCACGCTGGAGGTTCGATTCCTACTCGAGGAATTCCTCCAATCGAATGTTTTTTTAACTACCGAAAACTTATAAGTTTGTCTGTGACATTGTAACTCGCAAATGGTTCTAGTTGTCGGTTTATTTTTTAGCTTTTTGTTTCGGAGGTTTTTAATTATCAATTATTATAATAAAACAACCAGTGTGCCCCAACCTTTTGAAGATAATAGCGGTTTATCGATGCGTACGCGCAAAAGTTCCAACAGCTCACCGACTATAAATTGACTATAGTACCTATAGTACTATACTACAGGATGATACTGGATATACTATAGTTGGTATAATCAGTCTATTTCATTACTCGCACTTATTAGTGGGAGTAATGCTATCGCATCTGATAGGGGGTACATTGCAAGAGTAGTATACGAGTAGACTGGAAGCTTCGATAGCTTTTTTGTACTAACTTTTTGCAATTCTATAAGGTATACTACTTGATACCTGTATCTTCGATAGTGTAGTTTTTTGACGTAAAATGTGATTTTTTTCTCCCGAAACGTAAGAATTTTGAGACATTTTCTTTTAATGTATTCCTATACTCTCCGAGGAACCTATACAACAAATTTCAGCTTACTACGCTGCGTAGTTTCAGTTATGCATTATCAAATGTCAATAATTTTAAGATTCACCGTTCTTCCTTTCCCTCTTATTTTCAAGACTTGTTTAGTGTAAACAAACCTGCAAAACGATTTTTTTACAAAATTAAGATTTCCCCAAACTGAATTTGAACCTACAACCACCGAATCTACATTCCATACAGTGCATCTAGGACAAGTTACTGAAGTTACTTCCTTATTTACATTACCACGGATAGATCTCGAAATAGAACCAAAAGCAACACCGCGAATAAGAACCTGTATACCACATCCACGAGGCTGTCCAAGCGATTTATTACGCCGGTACACGTCATGTCGCTTCACCGAGCCTTACACAGTTAGTTGTTCTTAAACTGTAGAGTGGACTTAGTCAATGATATTTATAATATTAACCAATTGGTAACTTTATATAAAAATATATTATTTTTTAAATATTTTTCGTAAAGATTGTTCCATTGTAATGAATATAAACTGTCGTCTGGACAAAATGAATGTGAAAAACAAAAAAAAATATAAAAAAATAAAAAGATGTATTGATTTTTAT
Organism: Heliconius cydno galanthus; assembly: GCA_036379175.1. NCBI lineage: Eukaryota > Metazoa > Arthropoda > Insecta > Lepidoptera > Nymphalidae > Heliconius > Heliconius cydno. The sequence continues at coordinate 687,734 of JAKRZM010000984.1, forward strand.
ACTAATTATTCTCTTAATTATGTCAATATTATTAATTGTGCGAGTATACTTATAAATTATTTTATTTTATTATTCATAAAGATTAACCCAATTTAAACGTCCCCTAAACTGAAAATTGAAGCCCCAATAGCTTCCTAACCAATAAATATATTATGTATATTTACTATTATTATGCAAAAATATGTTCGGAAAGGAAGCAACAGGTCACTCCACAGGTGCCTCCCACCATTAGGTTCAAGTAATCAGAACGCAAGACGCTGCCAAGATTGATCTGTTCCAGATGAAGTGAGATCACGGATCATTTGTCTGCCTTAAAAAGGGTGCGCAAATGATCGTGGGACAGTCATTAATCTTATTAGACACTAGGAGTGTTTTAGTTGTTTTTTTAGTGTCTAGTTGTTGTGTAGGTGAAGAGAGTGTAGTGTTGTGACACTCCATTTTAAGTTTATTTTTGTTGGAGATGTTGCGTGTGAGTGACAATTTTTTTTGTAATTATTCATTAATTAATGTAAGAGATTTTCATTTTCTCGTTCTGGTAACGAGGCAAAGCGTGGCGTTGAGTTACACCACTGCATTTAGTATTCGGGGGTATTTGAAAGTATCTTAGTGGGAACGGAGTATCTTAACACTAAGTCCCCAGGTAATCTCTGCCTACCCTGCTATGTGCAAGATAAAGCGTAAAGCTAAAAAATTATAATAATACACTTGTTTACTCTCAAAAGGCACTTTTTCCCCTGTATGAGTATAGCGGAGAATAGTTCGGTAAAGGTATTCCGTTATCCACTTTCTGCTAAACCGAGACATTGCATTTTAAATAACGGAGTTCAACGCCGCGCTATATATAGCAGATGAACATCTAATCAATTAAACGCAAATCAAATATCGAACCTACGACAATATGAAGTCATCACAGTGTATAGATATAGTAAATACCGGTATTCTGAACTATCACGACTAACTAAGTCATACTCGTCGTTTGACGCGTGACATACCTTGATCTATGCTCTACCACAGCTCTGTGGGAACTATAGAATAATTTAGAGCCTATGTTTATATTGCTATATATCTAGCACTTTGTGTGAAGACTGCAGTGATTCCTCTCTCTGTTGTTTGCTTTTCTTAAACTACTGTTTTAGAAAATAATTAGTAGACATTAGTATCAAATAAAAGATAATACGTAATCTTATACTACGTATGACATTTTTTTTCTTAGCTTGATTTTGTATTGTATCCTGCCAGGACCAGCAGAAGAAACCTTTAAACTAGTGTTAAAAGCGAGCAAATAAAAATTGCCAATTCCCCAAAGTGGGAATCGAACCCCTAATGACGATGTCTACAATCAAACACTGTATACGGCAAAGGTAACATTTTTATTTAACTTAAATTAAAAGTAAAGGTAAATTTGTAATGGAATCCTCAATAAAGTCGCCTTTTTGCCACATTAACGTCTAAAACAAGAAAACTAGTAAAATACATTACTATCAAGTACACAGGTTTAGCACCTGTCGGGCATCGAAGTTGCGACCGGTCACGATCCTACATTGGGTACTTGCGGTGACTAATGGCACTACTGACATTCTCTTATGTACGATAAATAAACTGTTGCGTTGTGGACTTCTTAGGTTAGACTGGGTAAGAATAAGATAAAGTAAAGCTTTCGAGTTTAGAATTGTTTTATATTTGTATGTTACAATTTGCATATTAAAATTTTAAATCAAACCAATTAAAGACTAGACCAGACAGACAGAAAGTTACAAATTTTAAAAATTAAAAACAAAATGAACTTTATAAGTTGCATAGGTAATTACAAATAATAAGCGTCGACAGGCTATAGCAGTTTAACCAAACGTCTTATTTCACACTCGCAGGGTAAACACTATTGAAGGCGCCCGACGGCTCTCGCCTCTGTTATTGATAGAATTTATCAACGATCGGGCCATAGCTCGTGGTTGAGTTATAAGCGGATAGCGTGGTTTGTTTTGTTCGATTTTTTATATAAATGTGAGTTTTTGTTTGTTTTAGAAACGATATAATTTATATGAATATTATAAATAGTTAAGAGTTTGTTTCGTTGAACGCCCTAATCTCAAAAACTATGTAATAGTTTAAAATATTAATATTTCGTTTATATAACTTTATCTTTTTAAGGTATATAAACAAATTTATGTACATAAATAATCAATTGGTAAAACTGCCTACGATAACTTTGTAGTTCCGAATTTTTCACAGGTTATTTAAGGATTTTTTTATTATATTATATTGGCCGTTTGATTGTAAACGTAACAATGGAGTGACTTTGATTTCTACTCGGAAATATTAAAAGTTTTCAAATTCGGCCACTCTACAAAAATTGGGCAGAGCACAAAAAACAATGTCTCAGCGTAATTACTTCTGCCGATTACATGAGGCTAAAGAAAATGTAATTTGAAATTAATTGATCACTAATGACATTGTTTATAAGCCGAGCAAGCAAGATTAATGCATAAGTTATATTTTTTTAATCCCTTTAAAGTAATTTTAAACCATTTCGAAAAAAAAGTTTATTTAAAATTATTATCAAAATCTCCATCTGCCTATCACTTCCACCACACTCCCATGGTGGAGCACTGAAGCCGCGCGTCACGCCGTGTTAACTCATACCGCCTGTAAACTACCTCTACCTGCGCGACTTGCGGCCGCCCCCCCGCCCCACTCTCATAGAGACGTTACTGTAACTAGTGTTGACTTCAAATCTAACCAATATATTAAGATGCCTTTAGCTTAGATGAACTTGGTTATCATTTTAGGTACGGTGGTTGCAGAATTGATCTTGTGGCGGTTGCTGGTTCAATAATTAAGTGTTGTTTACGTTTCGCTCCGTGAGTTGCTAAATGGTTAACTGCTAGTTGCTAAATGGTTTTGTATTTCATTGAAATTTTTTTATATTATTTGTATGATATATGTAAATATTATATATCTTTCATCGTCGAGGCCAGTAATGTCGAAGGGGTACAAGCGTACGACTGTTAACGTCTCAGGTTGAGGGTATGATTTCCACTCTGGTAACGAGGCAAGGGGTGTTTAGTTCTGCCCCTCAACATCAAATGCCTCCTGAAATCGGCGGAAAACAGGGAACGGGAACGGAATATCTAACCCTAGGTTCCCAAGATCCTTCTGCCTTCGCAGCTATGTGCGGAATACTGAGTAAAGCTAAAAAAACAGCTATGCTGAAAGCAGCATGCAGCTACAAATAAATGTGAAAGTCAATATTTTAATACGAATCTTTTAGAAAAATCTTTTTTAAAAACCAAATTAACGTAAAACCGCAAGAATTTCTAAAACCAAAGCTGAAACTATTATACATAATTATAGTATTTATATAAAACATTAAAATAACGAGTCTGAGAATCCTCACGCTAAGTGACGACAGGAATCCACTGAATTGTGCGTATTCTTTCCTTAAATTATATATAAAAACCAAAACTTAATTAAGAAGAATCTGTAACAAACCATATAAACATGTCGACAAACGCCCACGCGCTATAATTTAAGTATCTTTTAAAATTCACGATCAATTTTAGAGTAGGGCCGTTAAAATAACGCTTAGATGACAATACTGACATTTTATCAATCTTTACGCCCTATTCTGTACTGGGCAGAGCAAGAGGAGAACCTGATGTCATGATACTCCTATGTCATGATTCTCGCCTGAATTCGAAACATTTAATATTGAGTGGCGCAACTCAACGCCGCGCGTCTTCGTGCCGAAGCACGTAAATATAAATAACAGTAACAGAGTGATTCATCAGTCTCTATAATTATGAACCAAAATGCAGATGAAGCTGGGCGAAGATTATAAATATAATTTAATTTTTGATCTCACATATACAAAATTATTATAATTTACTATCAAATAAATAAATCACGCGACACGTTTACATAATATCACTATAGCTTCTATGTAAAACTATAAAATATAAAATTAATCACCACCCGTACGTTTATTAATATTAATATAACAACAGAATTCCCATTGATAAAACAATATTTAGTAATTTTTTTTCATTAATTCATTAACATAATGTATTAAATCAGTTTAAATTATAAAGACGTATCTGTTTTGATAAAATAAATTTATACAATTTTAGACTCATGTATAATATATGATGGACAAAAGTTTGGCCACTTCAATCCTGTATGCAAATTTAACAATTTAAGTAGCTGTTTTAAATATTCTTTTGTAATTAATAAAGAACAACGAACTGTATATTGACTATAGCAAGGTTAAGCGTCTGTCACTGTCAAATTCTGTCTTCTTTTTTTAGCTTCACGCTAAATCCTGCATATCGCAGGGTAGACAGAGAGAACCTATGATTACGACACTCTGTTCCCTACTGTAGAGTAGTGTCCGAAGTTTTGAGACAGCGGCGTGTTGAGTGGCGATACTCAACACTACTCACGCATCGATTATACAGATCTTTAATTTCACATTTTTTTGAAATCTTTTTTCGCTATTTAAAAATTTTATTAGTATATTTCTTTTTCATATTTACATACCAACATGTATATACACATACTTATACATAAATTATACACGCATTATACAAAATTCCCACGTACTGACGGTGCGTCATTTTAGCGCTCCAAGGTCGGTCCATCAATCCGAAACACTTAAATCGGAGTAGACTAGAACATTAAGATCAATCGCATTATATTTATCACTCCACGTTACACATATATCACGTAGTGACACTATACATATTTATACACATTTATACACATAATTATATACTTATACATATGTATAGCATTTAATGGAATTAATTATAAATAATAAAAATTTAGTATGTTTGAGTAGTATATATTACGGCAGATCGCCTAATTGTAAGTGCGATGAATTCCCACTATCACAGGGAGTGTCTTAAGTATCGGTTTCCTCAACCTACCCCTACATAAAGGATACAGTGTAAAGTTAAAATAATAAAACAAATACATTTACATAATAGAATTGAAGTAGAGGACGGATTGTCTTATCCACAGTTTATGTCTGTTTGTCCCACAATAACTATATAACGTACGTAGGCTTGAACCTCATACAAATATTTATAAAGAAACATCGTTCCATCTATTAAAAGGGAAGCGTAAATCTGCCTGAGTAATGACACCGGCGATTACTGAATACGATTTACCGTCGCCTAGACATGTATATAGCGATTAGAAATAACCAAATAAATTACTCCAATAATACTGAACGACACGTACTAATATGAAAACTGAATTAGAATTGGGTGACAGGGTGTTGTGGTGGATGATATGAGATGAGCTGGTTGGTATTTGAAAATGTCACGATTTAGGTTCACGTTTTTTTTCGTATAGTGACATGACAGTCCTTTCTCGGCTTTCTAAGCAAATTTGAGACATTTTTTGTTTAGTACCGGTAACCTGGTCACGTTTGGAGTTATCAGAGCAGGGAAATTAATAATAATTTAAATATAGTCATTCTCCTAAATGAGGCTGTCGGTTCGATTCCCACTCAAAATAATTAGTATGAGTTATTTTTATTTCTTTGCTACAGCGTAAAACTTTAAAAAAATTAAGATAACATACCTAAAATTTATTAAACTCAAATATAATACACAACTGAAATCGATTCAAATAATCGTTTGTTTCGATATATCGCTACATCTGACGTGAAATACAATTCTAAGATGAATATAGAAACAATGAGAATAAATAAAGAGCAATATATTATATATATAAATGCCGTGTCTATTTCGTAGAGTGCTGAAACTTTAATGGGTTAGATTGATATAATTTATATATGAACGAATAGCGTCAAAGAGATATAGGTTCATATCTTAGGTAATATAATCGTATGTGTAAGGTATAGTTAAGAAAATTAGAATATTATAATTTTTATAGAGTTATAAGGTAATTTTAGATCAAGTCATGTCAAACTTTTCTAAGTCCAGTAATTTCGTTTGTGCGTCTGTTAGTCACTCGGTAACGGAAGATATACATACATATATACATAAAATATTAATATGTATATATTTTCGTACTAAATTACAAACATCTGGACTAACTGTAATTAATTAATTATTAGGTCAAACATTAAATGGTCGCTGCTTTATAATATTTCGATTAACACTGTATTATGTCTATAAGAAGTCATTTTGAATACTTTATGATAATAGAATTTGATAATATGAAAATTAGTTTTTTTCATATATCATTTATATAATATTGATAAGATTTAAATTTTGTTTGACGCTTAAATTTACGTGTGCAATTTTATTGAGATCTTTTCTATTAAATGATGGCTATAGTTTGACTGTACACACGACGGTTGTGGGTTCAATTCCCACTAGTGGCAATAAATTATTTTTTATTAATATTTTAATTTTGCTTGCTCTGGTAACGAGGCAAAGCGCGCGTTCAGCGTCGATACTCAACACGCACAATGCCTCTAATTCGGTGGAAAGTGTCTCAATGAGAACGGAGTGTCTTAACACTAGATTCCCAAGTTCCCCCTGCCTACCCTGCTATCTGCGGAATACAGCCGCAAGTTAATAAAACAATATAACTGTAGTCCAATTCACGATCATAATAAGATTAAAAATTATTTTAAAAATATATTTTTATTTAAATATTTTATTAATAAAACTAAAACGTTATATATTATATATTAATATATTCTCTGTATACATAAAGGATGTGGAATTTTAAGATATGGCTATATTATCATCCAATTTGACACTTTACATTAAACTGATAAGGGAATCCGAATAATTAAAAAGAAGCTGACCGCATTAATAAATACGTATATTTCTTATTTACTTGTATTAAATTTTAATTTTTAAAATATAAATGGGATTTTTTTAGGCTAGGCACAGGGAACAATTACGTAGAATTTATTTTCATTAAATTTATATATTAAGTTGAACGTGCTGATCTCGAAAGAAAGAACTGATTAGTAACAAAAGATAGATACGAACCAGTACTCCGGAGTGCATAAATGTGTAAAGAAACTAAAACATATCGGTTTCCTTTAAATACTTCATCACGAAATTTCAACCTGCATCATCGCTTCACCTAAATCACTCAATTAACCTGAAGAATCATTGCTATCACAAAATATAATAATCTATAGTAATAAGACATCAAAATGATCACCAATAAAATATAAACGAAATTGCTCAACCGTAGCCGCAACACTGTTTCTATATATTTCCACTATAAATACAATATTTAATCAACACGACCCATTTTCTAAAATTGTTTCAACGGACGGTGTCTGTCCGTCTGTCACTGTTAGCTACGGAATGTAGCGAAGTGATGTTTTGTAAAGAGATATATAACATTAATAACTACTTACTGTTTATTATTAGGTGATCGTAGTGAGTTCGATTCTTAGTCGGGGGAGTGATTATATTTAAATTATTTTTCTTTTCCTTGATCTGAGAAGACAAACCCTGATGTTCAGTTGACTGCAATGGCTCTTCATACATCTACACTAAAATTTTGCGCTTCAGCGTACCTACTCTACGTTTACTACCATGAAATTGAAAATTGTTTTTAGTTGTACACTCTACATATAGTATTGGGTTAGTCGTTTCAATGTGAGTGGGGAACAGAGTGTCTTAACAATAGGCTCCCTCTGCCTACCTTGCTGTTTGCGGGATAAAGCGTGACACTCTGTACGAGAGACGGGACAGTGTGTCGCACGTGTCATACACAACTCAGTTGTTTCATTTTGCCAACGCGAGTGAACCCAAACCGAAGACATAGTACAAAAACATAATATAAGTAATAGTTATTGCAAAATTTTCATTAAATCAGTGTAAAGTAATAAATAATGTTGAACGCCAGTTTGTTGTTACTATTGCTCTTAAATCGTAAACTGCCATAATTCAGATCTAGATTTTCAACGCATCTAGTGTTTATTCGAACACCAGATGTTCCTATGATGAAAGCTTACGTTGGTGATGTATGGAGAATTATTGTGTTTTTACATGTTAATATTTCTTTTTAACAGAGAAAACATAGTGTAAGGACACTTCCTTCTTCAATTATTGCCGATTTGATAGATATATTACACGAGTATATGATGACACTCAACCCCGAGCAGTGTCATACCTAAACAAATTAAACAACCATTGTTTCTACTATTATTTTCTTAACCAAACCATTAGAAAATCTTTTTCTTTCAGCAATTCTTAAGTATATGTATCCTGCACGCAGGGTAAGCAGAAGGAACCTGGTAACCCAGTGTTAAGATACTCCGTTCCCCACTTTCCGTCAATTTTTTGAACTCAACGCCGTATTCGGTCATGCCGAACTTCCCCACTACAATATATAAATAAGTAAATATATTTAAGTAGCAATAATACAAAAAAATCGAATTCCTGTACTAAAAATACTGTCAACACACACACCGCCTCGACCACACACCACTGTGGGACTATTTCGATACTATTTACGCTTCTTTTATTGACATTTTACGATCCATCCGCATCTAAAGCATATCATAAATGAATTAATGGCTATTGTCTATCAATTTTAATTGCTATTAAAATGATATATTGTGGGATTTATGTTTAATGACAGTTTAAGTTTTTGCTAGCGCGGCGTTGAGTTCCGTAATGCAATACACTATGGGGAACAGGAACAGAGTATCTCACTCAATTCGGTGTTCGGTTCCGCCAAAAATTACGTATAAATTTAACGAGCAGAAGAACCCTCCGTTAGTTATAGTTAATTATTAGGGATGAAGTGTGAAGTTACTTTAACAACAAAAGGAGGTAACCATAAATTAAAAGAAAAAAAATACTTTGGGCCTTATTCTTTACTACTTTCAAATAACTTTCTTAATTCAATTCTTAAGTTATAAACAAACAGACAGACAGACAAACAAACAAAACTATAATTACTCCACCAAGACAATTAAAATAGAAAATATCAGCCACGCCCTAATGAAAGACCTACCAAGTTAACGACATATAAAATCAGTTATAAAAACCCTAGTGGAGTCGTAAAAGCCGCGTCTACCGTTTAGAGGACGGGAGCTGCCAAAGTACATAAATCAAGAATCGAACTCTTATAGTTCGATCGTAAACTAAATTATGTTTGTAAACACATTTACAAGATGGCGACAGGTAGGTTCTTTTATTTTAGTTTTTAGTAATAGGCAACTTGAGTAAACAATAACGGACAGTAAAATCCCAATAATAATATTATTGAAGCCATCCTAGCGCAGGGGCACAAACGTGCTACTGTAAGCACGACGACTGTGGGTTCGATTCCCACTCGAAGATAGGGTAATTTATTCTAATTGTTTTAATTTTACCGCTCTAGTAGACAGAGTACCTACGCTATAGCATTGTTCAACACGTACCTACTTATATACCTCTACCTACTTATTAATCAACTTCCTTAATAAATCACAAAAATATAGTTCCGCTCTAAAACAATACAATCATATTTAACCCACAATGAACGTAAACTAAAAGTATAAGGAACCAATAAAAGTGAGACGGTAGCGGAGCGAGGTAGTAAAGTATTTGTAACAAAGGCCTTAAGGACCTCGCGGTAGTTTGCGGTCGGGCGATTGTTAAAACATGTGTTGAATTGTTTGGTTGTGGGGTTTGTAATGTTTAATCTTTAGGAGAGATGTTAGTGTTGGAACACTCTGATCTCTGCTCTTCAGAATTATTACTAGAGCAGGAAAATGAAAATATTAAAATTTTGTCATTACGACGGTTTCGATTCGACTAGTAGTAAGAGTGTGTCTACTTATTGAAATAATTAGAAAACTGAGAAGCTTGTTTCACTGCTTCTGATACTAATTGATTTTTTTTATTATCGTACCTGCGGTCACAGGCGCCTTAGGGTAACGCCAAGAATGTGAAATGCACAAAAGTAGATAGTTTTAAGCAAATTAAATACACTATTAACAAAAACTTGATCAGAATCATAAAGACTTAGCAATTTGTCTAAACGAGACTTTCAAAAGCAACAATCACTATTATATTAAAAATTGTAACTACAGTTATTTCAAAGAGCTTTTAAACACAAAGTATCAGTTTTCACCTAATTTCTATTCTTTCCCACCAGCTGTGTTAAAAATCAGCGTGACATCATCACAAAAGGTTCAGCATAATTGCGCAAGACCAAATTTATGACTCGGGTTCGAAGAGACGTCCTTTCTCCGCCCTTTGTCACTGAGCTATTGGGGGTAAAAACAAGCTTTAATTTTTATATGCGTGAAGCTATTTTTTTATTCTGGAGGTAATAAATATGTCAAANGTGTCTTTACTTATTAAAATAATTAGAAAACTAAAAGTTTTCACTATATTGTTTTTTTCACTGCTTCTGATACTAATTAATTGTTTTTTATTATCATTCCATTTATCGAGGAAGGCTATATAGACTATATTTTAATATATATTTTTGTTGTACCTGCGGTCACAGGTGCCTTATAATAACGCCAAGTATGTGAAATGCACAAAAGTAGATAGTTTTAAGCAAATTAAATACACTATTAACAAAAACTTGATAAGAATCATAAAGACTTAGTAATTTGTCTAAACGAGACTTTCAAAAGCAACAATCACTATTATATTAAAAATTGTAACTACAGTTATTTCAAAGAGCTTTTAAACACAAAGTATCAGTTTTCACCTAATTTCTATTCTTTCCCACCAGCTGTGTTAAAAATCAGCGTGACATCATCACAAAAGGTTCAGCATAATTGCGCAAGACCAAATTTATGACTCGGGTTCGAAGAGACGTCCTTTCTCCGCCCTTTGTCACTGAGCTATTGGGGGTAAAAACAAGCTTTAATTTTTATATGCGTGAAGCTATTTTTTTATTCTGGAGGTAATAAATATGTCAAATTACGTCTGCGGTGGTCGAATTTGAATAGTTTTGTTGGAGTCTTGTTAAACGTTGCTTTTTAGACGTTGAGTGTGGTTGAATCTCGTTTTATTGTGGAGATTGTGGATTCGATTCCCACTCGAGGGAGTGAAATATTTTTAAAGCTTTTTTGAAGCTGGTTATCATTATTCTCTTCTCTCCTTAAAATTACTGAAGAACACTCTCCGACCCCCTAAATTCACACCCGATGGGGCTACAACTGACAAAAAAAGCGTATAATAGCAAAAATAAATATTATTTATCGTTTCACGCTGCCTTAGTCCCGTACAAAGCGACCTATGAGTTATTATGCCGTATTACAATTTTGTGTTTCGTACACGACTGTTTTTTTTTGTATAGTCATAACTTAATATTTATTGCCATTTTTAGTTGAATATCCAAACTCGTCACGGTGTTGGACTCAATTTGAATGTGATTGTTGCGTGTCGAATACGGGGTTAGGTTACGTTATAGTTTATATGTAATGTGTTTGTATTTTAATGCTCTTTTAAGTTTTATACTGGTATTTTAATGGTAATTTGAAGAAAATAAGGTCGTTGTGACGGTTATGGGTTTGATTCTTACTTCGAAACGAGTTGTTTTCGTTAACTTGCTCTGCTGCTCTGTCAACAAGACAGAGCGTGGCGTTGAATTCCTACACTTACACCAACAGAATGGAATCACTAGGTTCTGTTGTTTTCTTTTACTCTTTACTGTGTCAAAGTCAAATTAAAAAAAGTGAATTAGTTAATTAATTTAAATAAAATTGATAAAAGTGAATTAATAAAATTATATTTGTATCTATAACATAGGCAAAGTGCCGCATAGACAACTTATTTTTTTACTTTTCAATGATTACTGAGTCTTAAAGTCGTAAATAGAGCGTGATAGGTTTAGCGGAAAACAGGGAAGTGTTTTAAAGGGGACGGAATCTTAACACTACAGGTTCCCTCTGCCTACCATGCTATGTGCAGGATACAACGTCAACCGACAGAAAAGTAGTAGGTAATCCATGATACTCACTTCTCCATATTTAGAAATAGAAATGAATCGTTTTTGAGCTGCCCCAAAACAGTAATTTATTTGAAATTTTATTTCTTTTACTGAGACGGTGTGTGGGGAACTGAGCGTCTTATCACAAGGTTCCCAGGTTCCATCTGTCTCCTTTGCTATATGTCTATATCAGCGTGAAGCTTTAATTTTAATTTATTTTGACATAAACTTATAGTATGTACCGTTACATTATACTTAATTCTATTAACAATATTTATTTTCTTATCACTGATAAGATTTTTTAAAATTTATTACCTGCATTTGCATGCTAAAATGAATAAAGTAGCATTAACGCCACATATATTATTTTAAAAAAAGTAAAGATTTGTTTAAGAAATGCTATAAATTTGTAATTCAACGAATTATATCAATGGAAAACAATTTTTTAGATAAGCTTGCAAAGATTAATAAATTTCTAACGATAACATACACCTACTTATGGTGCAAAATTAATATTTTTTTCTATAATAAGTATCATTAAAAATAGCGTTTAATACAGCAATATTTTACTGTTACAGTCATAAATAATAGTATATTTTTTTGCTTTAATTTTATAATATAATAGTTTATAATTTCACCACTTTTACACTGTGATTTACTGATATATCTAATACTTCAAGTAATTCTTGTATTTTTTCTTATTTATGCACATATTAACCGCATTCCGCTAGCTGTATAGGCCTATTAAAACTATAAATAGATTATCAAATTCAATTCGAACCTACAAAAACCCCCATTAAACCGTCATCAAAAAGGAGGAGGTTATCAATTCGACTGTATGTTTTTTTGTCAGTCAAGCAACTGAGTAATTAATATTAAGAATTTAGCTGGAACTTGCAAAGGCTTTAGAAAGTGCGTCTTTAAAATTGCAAAAGCTCTCAACTTTTATTTTTAACAAACTTCAAAAAGGAAGTGGTTGTCAATTCAGTTCTTATACAGATATATATACTTAAGTAAATATAAAAGGTACTCGTTACATGTATAATAATAAGCATACCGTTTTCGTTACTGTTGAGCCAGCGGTAGGACGGTCGCGGCTGTTGCTTAGAGCGCATCTTAGCGCGTCCGCGCCTCGTCCGCACTCATCTGAAATTACAAAATATTGTAATTAGTACTATGGTGCGACTATAATGGCGGTGGTTGTTGCTTCGATTCCCACTCGTGGGAACGAAATATTATATTTCCATTTTCTCGTTCTAGTAGCGAGATAAAGCGCGGCACTCAACATGCAATGCCTTAACAATCTAGCGGAAAGTGGGAAACTGACGTCTCTTGATAGGAACCGAGTGTATTAACGCCAGGTGCCCTCTATCTTTCCTGCTCTCCGGGATACGGCGTAAAAAAATATTATGATTAAATATAAGTACGTGGCACAAATATAAACACTCCTACTATTACTACACCATATTTACTACATATACAATTAATCACATATTTATTAACTGCCGTTACTGAGTCACTAACAGACAACGCACAGACATACTTTGCATTAATTTCTTAATACTTATCATTGTAGTGACTCTACAATTCATTTCACTGCACTGTTATATAAGCGTTGAATTTATTGAGACCGACTCGGAGCCCTTCACGGAACACATTTTAATACCATTTCACAATTTTAATCAAAACAATTTAATCAAAACTGGCACAAATATCCAAATTAGTATATTGCAGTTATTTATTATCTCCTTTTTGAGTTTAATATAAATCGGATTAAGTTTTATTGCAATATTTTTTTAGCTTCACGATACAGGGAACCTAATATTAGCACTCTGTTCCCCTTTTCCGCTTCGTGTTAAGTGTCGGAACTCAAGGCCGTCCTACAAGGTCGAGTATATAGAAATAACTTAATCCTCCAAGTGTGAATCGAACCCACAAACTTCACGTTGACAGTCAGATCCTGTTCTCAATTTACATTCGCAATTATTAGTGTTATTTTGAAATTGTTTTCTTAATTATGGTTTTAAAATAATTATTTTCTTTATTATTGAATGAAGAAAGCCTATTAACGTATATGAAGTATATAGGTACGTATTATTTATATATGATAAAAATTTCTTAGTAAGATCGAACCCCTAACTTCGTGTTTACAGCCTAACATTAACACTATATCACACAATTTATAAGGACAAGTGACATATAGATGACCAAACTCAAGCCTTCTGAGAAACTTGATTCAGAATGGAATTCCGTTTTGAGTGAATCAATTACTATCATTTTATATTGTAGAAGGAAGAAGTGACTCATTTCTCTTACTTNCCGTGACGCAGGGGTGCTATGGTGCGACTATAATGGCAGTGGTTGTTGCTTCGATTCCCACTCGTGGGAATGAAATATTATATTTCAATTTTCTCGATCTTGCAGCGAGGTAAAGCGCGGCACTCAACATGCAATGCCTCAAAAATCTAGCGGAAAGTGGGAAACTGACGTGTCTTGATAGGAACCGAGTGTATTAACGCCAGGTTTCCTCTATCTTTCCTGCTATCCGGGATACGGCGTAAAAAAATATTATGATTAAATATAAGTACGTGGCACGAATATAAACACTCCTATTATTACTACACCATATTTATTACATATACAATTAATCACATATTTATTACCTGCCGTTACTGAGTAACTGACAGACAACGCACAGACATACTTTGCATTAATTTCTTAATAATTATAATTGTAGTGACTCTACAATTCATTTCACTGCACTGTTATATAAGCGTTGAATTTATTGAGACCGACTCGAAGCCCTTCACGAGACACATTTTAATACCATTTCACAATTTTAATAAAAACAATTTAATCAAAACTGGCACAAATATCCAAATTAGTATATTGCAGTTATTTATTATTTCCTTTTTGAGTTTAATATAAATCGAATTAAGTTTTATTGCAATATTTTTCTTTAGCTTCACGATACAGGGAACCTAATATTAGCACTCCGTTCCCCTTTTCCGCTTCGTGTTAAGTGTTCGAACTCAAGGCCGTCCTACAAGGTCGAGTAGATAGAAATAACTTAATCCTCCAAGTGTCATTCGAACCCACAAACTTCACGTTGACAGTCAGATCCTGTTCTCAATTTACATTCGCAATTATTAATGTTATTTTGAAATTGTTTTCTTAATTATGGTTTTAAAATAATTATTTTCTTTATTATTGAATTAAGAAAGCCTATTCACGTATATGAAGTAAATAGGTACGTATTATTTATATATGATAAAAATTTCTTAGTAAGATCGAACCCCTAACTTCGTGTTTACAGCCTAACATTAACACTATATCACACAATTTATAAGGACAAGTGACATATAGATGACCAAACTCAAGCCTTCTGAGAAACTTGATTCAGAATGGAATTCCGTTTTGAGTGAATCAATTACTATCATTTTATATTGTAAAAGGAAGAAGTGACTCATTTCTCTTACTTTTTTTCTTTGTATTACTATATAACTTTTCAGTCACATGAGCCACGATATCCTCAAAAAATACAATTTTGCAATAAAAATAGTTATTAGGTATTATAGGTGTAATGGTAGGGAAAAAAATTGAGTAAAAATTTAGATAATAATAGTAGGTACATATTAAGATAGGTAAAACATACGAATGAACGAAATTTAAATATTATTAAGTTAAATATTACGTTCCCCACGCACCGACAGAGATTTTGAGACATCACAAGCTGAGTGGCGGAACTAAACACCGTGTTTTTTGACTCTATTGCCAGAGCGAACCCTTTTTTGTCTTAATTTTTCCTCTCACGGTTTAATTACAACAATCTATCAGTAGCCATCATAAAGACACACATTTATTTAGTATTTTATATGTTCACAAAGTGTATAAAAAGGGTGATATACGAGTGTCCACGTCTCTAATCGGTCGAATACTTTAGTTCGCGCCGCGCTGTGTCAGTTAAACGCCGTACGATGTAAAGATACAGTATTTTTTTATCGAAATAATGAATAAAACTTCTCTTTAACGATAATAGGACCAGTGGCTTTGGAACTTAAGTTGTAGGTATGTAACGTGTCTTGCTATTTAAGTTGTTTTAAGTTGATTCACGCTTTATCCTGTAAATAGCAGGATAGGCCGAGGGAACCTAAGATGCCTCGTTCCTTGACGCGCCGAGCGCTGCGTTGAGTTTCGTCATACAAATATAGGTAACCTTCCTCAATGAACGGAATATCGTAGGACACTAAAATAATTTTGTAAGATTTAACATAAGATCAATAATACAAAAATCACAAATTTAAAATCACAAATTTTAGCATAATCCATACAAAACTAAATTCAAAGTTAACAAAGGAAATAATCATAAACATGCATTTGTACTGTATAAACACATATATAAACACCACTATATCAACGTTTATTCATATTATTTATCGACACAGCCTTCACTGTGTAATATTTACTTGAAAACCATATATTGTGATAAAAAGAAACGCCGTGATTTAAGCTGACATTGATTGGTTACACAATTTTATTGAGTTTTTACGACTATTTAAGAGGCCGTTACGTGCGAGGACACAAATACTTGAGTTTAAAGGTTTAAAATGGTAGTGATATGATATGTTCGATTATGAATGTCTTTTGCACCTAGTCATTTATAAAAGTAAATTAAAATGAAAAATAATTGAAATTACCTATAGGTATGTGGTTCATTAATTTGTTTAATTTAAAAAAGTATGACGGCGTTTCTTTTAAATATTTAATATTCTATAATAACACAGTATAAAGGTCTTTTACATATTGTTTTTATATCAAAATATCTTTTATCGTTATTTTTTTCATATACTACCAGTATTTTCACTTTATAGTTCAATTGGTTTTTACCAAATGGAAATAACTAAGAAAATGTTTGACACATTCATTCTGAAGCTCGTATCTATAAATCATTCACAACTCTAAGATCAATCTTGATATGCAGTTTTCATTCATATATTATAATTTATGAATGAATACAAAATCTCAAGATCGGTCTCAGAGTTGATAGCGGTTTATAAACACGGGCCTAGGTGCTCGAGGTAACTCTGACCGCAGGTAAAGTGGTTCACAACAAATCGATTAACGTCATATAATAAATAGACAATATAACAAAAAATATGTTATCAATTCGAACAAGTAGGTAGTTTCTTTTTTACAATATCAATGTACAAGTATAGATTTGAAATATATAACTTAAACTATCACCCCCTACAAAAACACAGCAAAAACTTAAAAAACAACCAACCGAACCCTAGACGGTTAATCACAAAACAAAAAAAGCCGTCACAATTTCACTCATCAACAAAAATTCTTTCTAATTTCCGCACACCGCCCATAAATAAGTACGTATCGTACGTACGTACCTCTTTGTGCTCAACTGTCAAGGAGGCTCTAAAAGGCGTCACACCACCACGTTTCATACATGCTACGCTGCTGTACGCTGCTGTACGCTGCAAGTAAAAGGCCTGGCCTATAACGGCTATAATGTCTCTTTTTCATTTTGTCAGAATTTTCGGGGATCAGCCCGATTTCCTATTGTTTTTATTGTACACACTGCGGAACTATGTATTGTTGCGGGTGAGTGGTTGTGAGTATTCGAGATACCTACTGTACTGGCTTATTATACATTTTTTTGTTATAAAAATAGCTTTAACCCGTATGCAGAAGGCCTACCCTTCGAGGAATGATGAGGAAACCTAGTGTTAAGACATTCCGTTCCCCATGTGTCACTCAATTTTCGAGACATTGTATATTGAAAGGCAGAGCCAGAGTTGAGCTCTGCAGGTTGTTTTGTCTATCAGATTGGGAAAACGAAAAAGTAGTTTAAATATAACTATTCCCTCGAATGGAGGTCGAACCCACAACCATTGCGTTTACAGTCTCTCCTGACGGCCGCATCAACACCTATATACATAGATATAACACACAAAAAATTCCAACGGAACACAAAAAAATGGCCACAGCCCACTAAATCACTCAAAAAGGGAGGATACGATAAAAAACTCAACTCAGTCCCTTATCAAGAAATCAAAGTAACAAATATGCCACCTAACATTGAGTGTCGCTATCTGACCTGCCTGCATCTGTCCGTGCATAAATCTATATACACATACATCTATATGAAAAGAATTAAAACGTTCGCCATTGTAGACGCTAGTATAAATCTTCGAGATATCTTTGAGGTACGTACCCCGCGGCTGTTTCGTCGTCAAATGAAATTGACCCCTAACTGATTGGTATAAGGTTCAATCCGATAGGAGGTAACGCCATCCGTTGCGACGATATTTTACAAGTTTTTGACAGTCGATATGGCGCCCCTAAACGCCACCTGCCCTGATGAGCTTCAATCGCATACTTTATATTAAATATTATAGCGAATGGACTTTTGATATTTTTTGTGATAGGACGGAAACCTAGTGTTAGGACAGTCTGTTTTACTTTTATTTCGTATTAATATTGAAAAAAATTTTTATTTATTTTATGTGCGAACGTCGTAGCTCAAGAGAAAAAGCGTGCGAGTATGAGTATAAACTCGATGATTAAGGGTTCGATTGAACTGTATGAAATGAAATATTTAATATTGTAATTTCTTCAAATCGTAATGCCTCAGAAATTGGAGAACGGAAGTGTATTTATAGGTAGATAGCGGTGTGTCTTGACACTAGGTTCCCCGGTTACCCTACTGACCTACCTACTAGCTATATGCAGAATCAAAATACACAGATACAGATAAATAAAGAGTAATTTTATATATCAAAATAAATAAAAAATAAAGTAACAATATTTACATTTTAGATATATCTATTTTCAGTCATATCAATACACAGCATTTAGATCTGTCAACCACTCAACGTCCGTATTGGTGGCAATCTAAATATTTTACTTTTTACAAAAAATATATGTATTTTGTTTAGTCCATTTCAAAAATAGTCGGCAGATTCAATGTGGACTGTCAGCTGTCAATTGATTTAATATGTTTTAAAACTAAAATGGTATTAGTTGTTTTGTGGAAAATAAAATACTTTTCTATTTAAATATCTAATTGTCAAAGCATGGTGTTTAGTTACGCCACTCACACTGCACTAAGGGAGGATTTACACTAGTGTCGGTCACGGTTCGTTCTCGGTCCGACCTCATATTTTTATATGAGAAATATTCTTATATGCGAAATTGGACCGGAACTTAACCAAAACGATAATTGAAAGCTCTCTTTGTTTCTCACACAAGAATATTTTAAACGGGCTGAGAGCAAAGTGTCTCAAAATACTTGTAACTTGATCGGTAGGTGAAGCTAAAATTATTAACTGTCAAATCTCGAAATGAATTATCACTAACCACTACGTAAAATATATTAAGATTTATAAATAAAAAACAATATAAACCTATGAATCTAATTTTACACAGATTTTAACTTTAAAGTTATTACTTAACATTTCAATGCAAAAAAATCACTTAAACATAAACTTAACTAAATCTTGTCTATCCTAGAATAGAATCGACTACCATCTTATAATAGTGTCATCCATCGTCAGGCAATGTAAGTTGTCAGTCACAATCACCTTGTGTCAGCGAGCGCTGACTGACATATTTATAGGGGTATAAATCGCTCGTGTCATATATTTAATTATATGCGTATACAGAAGATTTATTGGGTAAAACATATTTGTCTTGGAATTTGCATGTCAATTATCGTGAAGCTAGGGGATTACTCGTTTAGGTTTGTGAACAGTGTGATTTTAAGCGACGGTTGTGGGTTCGATTGCCGTTTGGGGGAATTATTTGAATTTCCTTGCTTTGGAAAGAAGACAACACGAAATATCTCGAAGATTGGATGAAAAGTGAGATACGAAGTGTCTTAACATTAAGTACTCTCTGGCTATCCATTATGCGCGGGATACAGTGGACCTATAGTATAGTGAAAATTAACATTGCAGTGCGGTGTGGGTTTAAGTTCCATTTGAGTTACTTTTTATATGAAAAACGTGATAAATAAGAAGTTTTTGTATTATGTAAATAATTAAAAAAGAAAAAGATTGTATACTATACACTAGCGTCATAATAATAATAGGCAACTCTACTGTGCAGGAAACTGCGGGAAGCTGCTATTACATGGTAATAATATTTTCACGCATTATTTCCAATATAAATCGTTCAGTCGCGTCGCCGTGATGACGTCACCGCAATTTTGAATATACATATAATTTGACAGGCTTTGCTTTGACAGACGACATTTAATTACCGACCCCTCATTATCTCAATATTGACGGATATTGATATCTTCATGTTTAAACGTGAAGGGACGACCGCGATACGACATACGATTCCGAATTGGATACGTTTGAATTCCAAAATATAGTTTTGTAGCACTAAAATGTTGTGTTTTTGCGCCTTTCGCATTAGGCAGAGAAAACTTACTTTTACTTATGAAAAATTGAACTTAGCGTCTAAAATAATATTTGAACCCGCGCCTCTTGAACGGTTTCCAAGAAGGGCGGATGCACTCCCCACTGCGTTTAATTTTTAAATATTTTGTTAAATATATATATCACTCATTTATCCTCAACTTACCTATAAAAAACAAAAACAGCAACAAAAAAATCGTATCCTCTAAAAGCCCCTATGTAAAGCTTTCGCTCGAAAATTGCAGTTAATTCAACTCTGAATTTTTAATAATAAGGCCTTAATTAAAATATCCCTGACGCGAGTGATTTATATGAGCCGTCGCCTGTGTCATGATTAAAAACATGTCAAACCAATACCGTTTGGAAGATTTCATCTTTATTGACCGCCACCACCGCGAGGTCGTGGTGGTCTTTGATATTATATGTAGGTATATATTATACAGAAATAGATGGACCTGCACCACTCGGTCCAACTTAGGGGACTTATGGGAAATAAAAACCCATCTAAGCACAAACACAACTTCAACAAAAATGTTCTTTATGTTGTAAGTCATTGGAATAAGAGCAAATGCGTTGGTTTCTAGAATTTACATTGATATCAATTTTAATTTACCGCTAATTACCGTCTATGGCTACAGGTGTCATAGTTTATGGTCTAATACTAAACTTCTATTCTATACTAATATTATAAAGCTAGAGAGTTCGTTCGATTAAACGTGCTAATCTCAGGCACAATATAACTCACTGTACCTGCGATCAGTGTTACTTCCGCGCTTCGAATGTGTCATGACATATTATTATGACACATGTGTCATACTCAACTTAAAGTTAGCCGCTACATGCTTTCACCGGCGACTCTACTGTTGACTGATTGATTCCAATTAAAAAAAAATTATCTAAATTAGCAATACAAAACTCAATTATTATATTAAAATAATATTAGTAGTATAAAACTAAAATTCCTAATTCATTGGAGTACATGTTGAGCGCTATCACCTGTCAGTGGCACCTTTACTAGTACAATATGTTGGAGTGACGTGACGTGCACGTATTATCGTTTTATTTAGAGGTTAATTAAATGGCGGGTTTGCATTAAGCATTATGATTTTGTATTATATCATTTACACATTATTTTTTTTTAATTTCACGTGGGACCTGGAATCCTAGTGTTACGACACTATGTTTCCCATAAAGACAGTTCCGTCTTCTACTTTCGGCTGAATTCTAGAGGCGTTGTGTATTAATTGTGGAATTCAACGCCGCGCTGAGACGACCACCAGAGCGAGCAAATAAAAAAATAAAAAAAAATAATTGAGATCGAACCCACAACCGACGCGTTTACAGTTACACGCTTGTGTGCCTCAGCCATAGCGCCCCCAATAGTTATGAACTACCGTTTTTGAAGGGTTTTTGCCTACCATGCTATGTGCGGGATACAGCGTAAAGCTAAAAATTTTTATCAAAAGTAGGGAAATGTATAGAAAAATATATACTTCAGTACAACTAGACCCTAAACGCCAATTAACATTAGAAAGCTGAAAAGGGATTAGCGAAATAAAATTCTTGAGATATCAACCATCTCCACAACTTGTCTGACCGGGTGCCCACGCACTTACTATCAAACCGACTACCACCTCAGAACTAGCGAAAACTATCTCTAACTTCTACACCATAAGGACTTGGCGTACGCACGAAGAAAATCTGCAATCGTATCAAAATATAGCAACTCAGAACATATTACAAAATGAGGCAGAATTATGATGGATGCTTATGTCTCGTTTCTCGCTTAATAAGACTAGATTCTGCTTTGCATTTAGAATTTAAAATGAAAATGTACCGTATAAGCATTTAAATAGAGTTAAATATTTAATGTCGGTTTAAGTGACGCACGCGCAAGTACTGGTTAGAAACGAATGCGACAGATCCTTAGGTGTTGGGTTACATTGCAGGATTAATTTTGTTATGAACAAACTTGTTGTACAGTTAGGATGTGTGGATGATCGCGATGATTGCGGGTTCATATCTGAGTTAGTGTTATAATGTGTTCTTACCTTGTGATACGTAATGCTTTTAAAGTGGATGGAAAATAATGAAGAATAAAACAAACTGTTTGGCATTAGGTTTTCATGGGCGTTTATAAGAAGAGATAGTTATTTTTTAACTAATGTTAATTCACTCCGTTCCTTCAATTTCTCTTAATTATCGAGACATTACGTGCTAAGTGGCGGACTTAACGCTGCTCTATATCTTGGTACCAGAGCGAGAAAGCGAGAATCGAACCCACAACCGTTGCGCTTACAGTCACACACTACGCGGTGACCGTCTCAAATTTATCATTTGTAACATTTTAATTCTATAAATCTTGTTAACACTACTTTATCAAACTCTGAACTACAGTACTAATATACTATGAGATTGATCTCCGCGGACACGTCATGTATTACGTACGCTCATTATAATATAGCAAAGACTAATAGCACTTGAAGGAGTCGAGGTTCATCTCAAATGAGAACTGCTAATGTATCATAGGGTATAGGCCTCCTCGGTATATGGACTATTGAATCCAAAAAAATCAATCCTAATGTTTAGTTTCTGAGATTAGTGCAAGCAAAGAGAGAGATACTTCTTATTATAAGTATCGATAACTCTACATTTTGGTAATATTAACTTTTATAACCAAATTATATATTACTAAGTAAGTAACTTTAACAGAAGCTACCAGCCAGCAATATTTTAATGTGAGAAATTGTAAAAATTGTCATCGTCTTAAGAATTTTAAATTCAAAATTTGGTGTTAATTATAACTCAAATGGATTTGATATACCTATCGATAATTATTATAACAGTAATAACACGAGGCCAGACGTGGGGTATGGGCACAAGCGACCACTTGTTGGTTCGTTTCCCGCTCGAGAAAATGAAATAATTAATTGTGTGTAATTATTGTATCTTCGCAGCGTTGAGTTCGGTTACTCAACACGCAATCAGTAAAAATATCTTCGGAAAATGGAAAACTCTCGGTTTCCTCTGCCTACCCTACAGTGTGCGGAATACAGCGTGAATGTATTATAACACTAACATTTTCTTAGTTATTTCATTAAGATGTGATTCACACGGGTCGTGTGTGTGATCGATCATGTGATGGACACGTGCTATGCTAGTTCCATTTACTGTCAGTTGTCGATGAAACTTACATCAGGTAGGCAATATGAACTTAGTGACAAGACACTCCAATCCTTAGGTTCGATTATTTTATTATCAATACACCTAAGAATTTTCTATCAAACTCTTCTATTCTAAAATTCTGAGCCCAATCCACGCCTAGTATACGGAGTGACTTAACACTAATTTTTTCCCCGCTATATGCGGGAACAGAGTGAAGCTAAAAAAAATATTAACTTCTGTAACACTTGATCTTTGCCACTTGTATATCGTTGAATCAACTCCAATTACTCCACGCGGACGGACGGACGGACATTTGGCAACGCTAAGAATTATTTAGAAGATCTCAGAATTAATATGTGATAATGATAGATTGTCAGTTATAAAGTGCACAAGTATGCACATTGCACATATATACACGAGATAGATATGTAGAGTTTTGATCTGATAGCACAGTAGTTAGGTATACTATTATGTTCAGGTAGTGGATTCAGATCTTATTTAGATGTAATATGATTTGGTAGATCGGTTTAAAATATTTGATAAATTTATAATTTAATTTTTTGTACGTAGTTTTGGTAAACTTTTTCAATGTTAATAAGTTATTACATATTTCTATGAAAAAGGCATTTTAAAAAATATTTTTGTACGTTTTTTTAAAATTTAATAAAGGTTAAATTGTAATGATAGTTCTGTAACTAAGCAGAAGAAGGCAAAAATTAATAGTGAGAAATTCGTGCCGTGAGAACAGCGTGAAGAATCTACAAAAAAAATGTATTACCTAATAAACCACATAGATAGCGGGATACCTATCAACCAAAAGTCAAAATCCCCATCAATAGGGCAACAACAGACTGACGTCGAAACACTTCCAAGTCCCATCACATGAATCAGCCCTTATTAATATCGGTGTGACAGGCATGAATCTCAATTGTGGCGTCTTATTGGATGTCAACGAACTAGTAATGGTGTACAATTAACTATGTATTTCTTTGAATTATACTTTTTAGATAGGATGTATGTGTGTGGATTTCGTTTCGATGCTGTGGCGTGGTGGGATAGCGTTTGGCTGTTAATGGAGAGTTAGTAAGTTCGATCCCTGAACTTCCATTTCTCCGTTTTGATGAAGCGCCGCGTCAAGTTCCTGTACTTAACGCGCATTGTTTTGATAGTTGAGCGAATGCGACACTGGTTTCCCTTGGCTTATCCTGCTATGCAGTAAAAGGCGTAAAATATCAATAATAGTTATAAGCTTAATATTTAAATCTAACTTTTTTATGAAAGTTTTGTTTTATATCACGCTCTATCCCGCACACAGCAGGGTAGGCAGAAAGAACTATGAAACCTAAGTTTATGTTTATGTCATGTAAGAATACAGCATCACCAGATTGAACCCACAACCATTGCGTATACAAACAATTATAATACTCAACAAATCGATATTATTTATACCACAATAATCGATTATGAGAAAAACTGAACTATAATTCGATACAAACACTCAAGTAAGCTAACATCGCTATAAAATATCCACCCGACTAATAAACTTTACTTGATATTATCACTTATAAAATATGTAAATGCAAGGAACGCGGCTCAATCATAAGTTTCTCGCTAATATCATCCGATACGATAGGAGCTGATGGGCCGGAGGACATATTAAATTATATGACAGTAAAAATTTTATAGCCCCCCATTATATTGGGAATAAAGTAAAAACATTCTGCTGTTCCTTTAAATGTTACGTCGTAAGTAACTCTACGTTTATAGTTGCGTTTTTGTGTTATTAAAACTATACAGGGTATCGTTTTTGATTTTGTTTATAGTGTTGTGTGTTGTTTGAAACGGTTAGGATTGGTTTCGATTTAGTTAATGTGTTTGTATTTGCGTTTATAGCAGATTAGTCGGAATAAAAAAATCAATTTCAATCTACGAGGTAGAACTCACAAATTTGTTTGCATGGTCATTTCAACAAAATTTTTTTAGTAGGTTCCCATATAAGTAACTGGTACTAAAAGCCTATGTGAAAAATTCAATAATTTTGGCTTATTTATACGTAGGTGGAGACGATATTGTCAAGACTTATTTACATATCAATAATTGTACAATAAATAGAGATGATAGATTAAAAGCCTATGCTAAATATCAAACGCAGTTCAGAGAAATGCCCCCAAATTAGTAATTGAACCTATAATACGGCTGCCGTCTCATTCATTCATATTCAAAAATGCTTTAATATTCTAATTTTAACATTGTATTTCTTATTTTAATGCTACTGTCTTATTTACTTGAGGCCTAGTACATGTGTAGCGTCTAATTATAAAAGAGATATTGAGAGAATGATTACATAGGAAGGTGTAAATTGTTTTCGTATCTTACTTTCGCCCGCCTCCAGAATTCTGCATAAAGTTGTGAATGGAAGTGTCTTAATGGGAACGGAGTATCTCAACGATAGTTTCCCAGGTTTTACTTCTACCACCCTAGAGCTAGGAGTACCGTATGGGCTATCTGTTCAGCTTGACAAAACCGTGTTATTGAGTTCGACTATTCAACATTAAATTTTGCGAAAATACTCGTATAGCGGAAAATAAGTAATTAAGTTAAAAAAAACTGGATTCACTCTACCTACCCTAAAAAAGTAAAAAAGCGAAGCTACCATATTTATTAACTAGACAGATTCATATTTTTAATTATACTTACATTTATGTACATAAATAATTATCTACAAAACTAATCTAACCCCAAACACGCGATATACTAATAAACAAACAATCTTACAATCAATTAATTAATAAAAACAATTAAAATAACAAAAAAAATAAGAGCTCATTATCGTAAAACAATGAGAATCGAGCATTTCGTTGTACCCATTGAAAATCGATATCGTCATACAAAGTGGGGGGGAAATTTTAAACAAAATTATGCACTTCACGGTATATTAAGTTTAAAGTTAAATATTTTAATTAAATACCGGCTATTAGTCGACTATATAAAATTTTATTGGTTTATTGCCTTCGCTTCGCTTCGATATTTTAAATTATTTCAGTACAAAATGATGGTTGCGATGTATATGACTATAAAAATGTTCTTAATAAAATCGTGACAAGAGCGGTAAAGTGGGATGTTTATTGAAGGTTCGTATCGGCTAATGGTTTTTTAAATACGGTGTTAGTAGATTATTCAGCTTTATGGTGTACGTCGGAGCTTAGGATAGCTTCTTCGAGCTTTAAGCTAAATAGTTGTGTCGGGGACCTTTTTTAAAATGTTGTAAAAGTTTAAGTTTTCACTTCGTAGTTCTCTGATAAAGGCGTGCGGCGTTAAGTTTCGCCATCCAACACGAAATGTGAATTTCCATAATTAAGCGGTGCTTGGAATACGTAGTGTCTTAACATCTCTGCCTACTCTTCACTTTTAAGTTTTATGTACCCTTCGTGTACGACGTACAAAAAAACGTAAACATTTTT
This sequence comes from Heliconius cydno galanthus, assembly GCA_036379175.1. Lineage (NCBI taxonomy): Eukaryota > Metazoa > Arthropoda > Insecta > Lepidoptera > Nymphalidae > Heliconius > Heliconius cydno. The sequence continues at coordinate 714,690 of JAKRZM010000984.1, forward strand.
AATAATTATTAATATGTAATGTTTCGAAAAGTTTAAATTTATTTTTTTAGTCCGACGCTGTATACTGCATATAACAGAGCAGGCAGAGGGAACCTGGGAATCTAGTATTAGGATACTCCATTATCCTTAAAAATTAAATTAAATTTTAAACAAAACTACACAAATAGTGTAGAAATTAATAACCATAGACAACACATGGTAACCAATCGATAGCTTCACAGTACAGTCTACTACAGTGGCAAAAAGCCACACGATACAAACAATACGTACATGCTGTATAAGTAAAAAAAAAACACTGTAGAAACAAANGCTTTATGCTCCGCTCATCAATACCCAATGCTTCAGACATTCCAAGATATTTATAAGTCTCACCTTCACCAAGAGTTAATAATTATTTATATGTAATGTTTCGAAAAGTTTAAATTTATTTTTTAGTCCCACGCTGTATACTGCATATAACAGAGCATGCAGAGGGAACCTGGGAATCTAGTATTAGGATACTCCATTATCCTTAAAAATTAAATTAAATTTTAAACAAAACTACACAAACAGTGTAGAAATTAATAACCATAGACAACACATGGTAACCAATCGATAGCTTCACAGTACAGTCTACTACAGTGGCAAAAAGCCACACGATACAAACAATACGTACATGCTGTATAAGTAAAAAAAAAACACTGTAGAAACAAAATATAACTCGTCTCTCCAGTCGACACTCTAGTCGTTTTTGCCTGCTATCTTCATATCCGGAGAGAACTGTCTGTACCAAAGTTTGTGGACGCTAGCGAGCGCGTTTTCCTGATAGGTCTTGAGTTAATATTCTGTTTTAAAAATTGTATGAGGTAGGAAATGAACCTGCGCTTCTTCAAATTAAAATTTTAAAACTCGTTAATGCAGTCTAGAGAACTTTGTTCTATACCTACTCTTATTACAAGAGGTTTGTATTCAAAAGGTATAACGTCAAATATATTCAAGTCTTTAAGCAAAATTTCAATATATTTATAACTAAAAATTTTCAAACTGCACTTAATAGTAATACCTACTAAAGTAGCTATAATAGAAATACTACTTCATAATAGTAATACTATAGTAGCTATCGTAAAAACTTACACAACTATAGAAGGGTGTTTTTTTCCGAGGGGTGGTTCGGGTGGTATTGTGTCTTAGACTGTTTGTCTTGACAGGGGTGCGTTGTGAAGGGATATCGAACGAGTTTAATGAATGCGGCTGCAAAATTTGAAAAACATTCGTTTTTTGCTCAATTTCCTTTGCGTTAACGTTGACTGGACACGATTTCAGATGGATGAAACTTTGGTAATCCATGTGTACTCGTATATGAACTTACTTATAATATCTTTAGTTTCAGGAGGTCGGTCGCAGTAATAAATAAATAAAATATTTTTATTTATATGGATAGATACTAAGTGAAGCTTAAAAAATATCAAACGAACTCCATCTCAAATCAGCTAGTTATGTAACTCAGTATAATATACAATTTGTGGGAGACATTAGTTTTAAAACGTCAATATACTCGTAACATTCACATTAATTTCAAAGTTACCTATAATAAAAACCTTTCATTCATCTGATAGAATACACGTATATCAGTTGAGTCCACGACATCGGCAGGTCTCTATGCGATAACTTTGAAATGCAATTTATTTGCAGATACAAATATTTTAAAACTCTGTAAGTATGTCTTGTAGACCTTTACTTAAGAACTAAAGTCGAATGTTTGGAGGTTAGATAAGGTATCTGTCTGTTTTGAGCGATTTTCATCTCTTTAGGGCAGTTTGTGTGCAACTGAACTTAATGTCTTGAAGGGTTAACATAAGTTATTTGTAGCGTCTGATTTAAACTTTCCTAGAAAATGCCTCGTTATAGAAAAACTATTGACTCAACTTCGTCTTATTGTCTACTTTCGACAGTTATTGTCATATCATAGCCAAATTACAATTATTTTTTTACATAAATTAAACCTTTGCGTTATTCTGTTGTAAAAAAACTATATAACAGCGAAGTTTACCCTAGATCCGTTAAGTAGTTTTTGCTTGAAAGCGGTACAAGCATCCATTCTCATAAACTTTCACATTTATAATATTAGTAGGATATAAAACTCTTCAGTTACTGAGTGACTGACTAGCAGCGAACGCGCGAAACTACTGAACTTTTTCGTAGAACGTCAAAATTGGGAAGTATGATGTAGGTGATATAAGGTTAAGGAGTATAGGAGAACACTAAAAATATCCTGAAATTACAATAGGAACAGAAAAAATCGGAATCATCAATTTTACTACTTTAAGTCAACACAAACAAAACTGCGGGTGGCAACTAGTATTCTATATTGTATAAAACAATAGGTACGTATAATAGAAAAATGATAAAAAAATCGGTTAATATATGTTCGTGTCACGTTCAAACCCATAATTAGATTCTAATGCGATATTTATTATCGAGCATATTGTGAAAGGAAATGAAATGTCGACATAAAAATACAAGAGGTAGGTACCTATCCTATACAGTGTAACTATTCAAATGGCGTGTTATTGAAAGTTTTTATCAAGTTTACTTTACCATATTTAGAAGACATTCGTTATTTTATAAGTATACGCTACGGTCTCTGCATAACTCTTCCGCCTCGTCCACTGTCATCAACCTCTTCATATTTGCCCTCTTGGGGGTTATCATGCTTCTCATGTGAGCTTCATCCAGTATTATCGATACTGTATGCTCTTCTCGAAGATCAACGGAGGTTACCTACCCCTTGCCATTTTCTACGCACCGCCCAAATATTTCCTTACGTTAACTTCTTTTACCGTAGCGAGCGGAAATCGAACCCACATCTATTGGCTTACAGTCAAGCGCTTCTACTGCGCCACAACGGCCTCAAAGAAAATCGAATCGTGAACATTTAATCACTTATATTTAAACACGCCACTTTTACATACATATATTCAATACACGTCCAAGCCGTTCGTGCTTTAAAACTAATTCTGTATCTCAAATAATTATACTAAAAGGTGGTAGACCTCACACACAGTTAATTAACACCTGTCGATTAAAATAAAGAAGAAAAAAGGAATAAAATAAAGGAGAAAAAGGAATAAAAGAAAGGAGATAAAGTAAGCTAAAAGGCAACGATGCTATGCAAATGCGCCTACGCACTGCCGTCTTGTGTTCGCTAAATTTCAAAGTAACTTGGTTGAACAGCACCTATCAGCACTCTGATAAGGCAAGATATGTTAATTGTAAATGATTTTTAGTGCCGCCCACGCTGCTATTTTTAATATAATTGTAAAAAAAATATAGATATTATTTTAACTTCTCGCTGCCGGCCTTTTCGACATAGCAAGGTAGGCAGAGGGAACCTGGGAACATAGTGTAAAGTGCTCTTGCGCCCCAAGGCCTATACATAATTTAATATATTTTTTCCTACTTGATTAGTTAATATTTCGAAATTGGGCGTAAAATGAACCCCGGAGTACCTCAGTCATAAGTGACCTCTAAGAGTTAACTTTTTTAGTAATACATTTGTTGTATTATATTTATTAAATATTTCACGTAACTCCAACGGCATTTACTATTTTCTCTGTTACGCGTTGAGTTTCGCCACTCAACACACGACAGCGGGAAAGGGGGGACACTGCTATATGCAGTATGTATACAGAGTAATACAAAAAAGGTATCATTTAAAAACCACAAATTTTATTAAAACTAGAATATTTAAAAATTGCTTCTACAATTTCTCTCTTTAATGCAAGTCATTATTTTATTATCAATATTAACTCGATTATATTAAAAATTGTGATATCTTATAAAGCCCATCAAGTAACTTGCGTGATGCGGGAACACGCTGTATACGAGTAGCTACATGTTAATTAACAATTTTACTACATTTATAAATTCATTTTATAACCCTATCGTGTCGTAGTGGGGCAGTAAACGCAATAGTTGTTAGGTTCGATACCATTTAAATGTATAAAATTAGATATTATATTTATTTTTAGTTTCACGCACGCAGGGTAGGTAAAGAGAATCTAATGTTATTACTCTCCGTTCCCATTAAGAAAAATTTGTTTCCCACTTTTCGCCGAAATCTGGAGGCATTGTGTGTTAAGTGGCGGAACTCTCCATCGCGCTATACCTTGTTACCAGTGCGAAGAAATGAAAATATTAAATAGCTATTTCATTTCTCGAATAGGAATCGAACCCAAAACACATCGTGTTTACAGTCACACGCTTATGCTACCCCTGCCCCACACCTTACTTCGAAAAACGTCGAAATGAAACGTTTTTAAGTTCGATTCCGTCTGTACAAAAAATATATCCTTTATCACGTAATATCTATATAAGGAGCCTTAAAAAGTAGTCTTATCATAATTATTTCAAACATTGAACACGCTGTATACATATTAACGATTTTACTACATATCATAAGTTAATTTTACCAGCGAAGCAGATGTTACTTTAATTACGCTATAAATACCTTTATCTAATGTACTTATGTATTAGCAAAAGAGTATTTTAAATATTGTTAAATTACTTTTTCTTCAACCGACTGTTTTCAGTATAAAAATAGTTTGTGTTTATAAAACTTATAACTATGTAAATATAACAGATTATTTAAAATATTTTTTAAAATTTTCGGAGGGTCGGGGCGTTAAGTTCTACGCAACGGAGTGTTGTAACGATAGATTCTCTCGGCCTAGCCTTGCTTTGTATAGGCGGATATAGGTGAAAAAACAGCTCAAAGTGGAAAACGAATTCCATCTAATAGTAGACACATTGAATACAATAAAAAAAAATGATAATTATTTTTATAAGGTTGTGGCGCAGTGGCTGTAAACAAGAAGGTTGTGAATTCGATTTCCGCTCGGGGCATGAAATATTTCTTATTTATAAATCCTCATTCTTATAACATGACAAAGTGCGGCGTTGAATTCCGCCACTCAACACACAATGTCACGAAGAATAGTCGGAAAGTGGAGAACGGAGTGGTATCTTAACACTAACTTCCTGTGCCTAACCCTGCTATGTGCGGGTTACAGCGAAAATAAAATATATATATATGGGTTCAAAGAAAACGTGTTCCTAGTCAAGGTGCATAAGTATCGTGTAATGGGTTTATTAGTACGCGTTAATTTAGTTTTAAACTCATTTCATGGCACAATTAAAAAGCTATATAAAGTTAAATGTTAATATTGAGGGCGCACAATAAATTTATAATTAATTCTTATTAGTTTTATTTATATTAATATTGGTATAATATTTCCGTTTCACCGGTTTGGTTAGACAAGACGCGGCGTTAAGTTCCGCCACAGATCTAAGAAATCAATGTCGTGTCTATATTAGTTTCTTTTACAAAATCGAATATGAAAGTTTCCTTTAAACTTTAAATGATAATATGAACATAGATCTGTGTCTGTGAGTGTCTAAATATAGAAACTTTTATTAAACATAACGTTACGTGACGTGACGGAGTGACATATTCGCGACGAATGCAATATTAAAAGTGCATTTCTTCCTTATACTCATACTAGAGATCGCCTGCAAAAGTCCATTTTATTTTGATTGAACTATGAAACGTAGAATCACGTCTTTTTTTCATTTGCAGCAGGAATTTCAAGAAATCTTTAATTAGCATATAATCCTATATTCCCCTACAAGATGCAGAGATCCATGCTGGAGAGGTCAGAGGGAAAAGGCGCGTTAAATACTATGTTGATACTATGTTGTCGTTGTAAAATGTAGTTACAAAAATTAAAAATCTTTAAATGGATTAATCTAGTAGACTTAGGACTAATCTAATCTAAAACATTAACCGGTTGTCCAAATCATACTTACCGTCTCATTCACTAAAAGGACTGACATGACTGACATGACTGACATGAAAATAGAGTCAGTCAGTCATTACACGCGAGGTCTAAATCATAAAACATTTTCCAATTTACCATTGAAAGTAATAAAACATAGTCTGGTATTAAATGGTAAGCGAGACGCGCTCAGGCATGCTTTACGATTCATAATTGCTGTACTCAAAATGATTGAAACATTACTGCTTATAATGACAACGAAATACATTATATAGTAATAAAGTTTATAGTTTATAGATATATGATGGTTTGTAATTGAAATTTCTATAGATGTTCTCTAACAGATATATATATGTAAGTCGTCAAATCAAGTAAAGAAGATGTATTTAATCTATGGTTAGATTTACTTGCATAATTATATCCTATGTATCCGTTAATGGATGACTAAAAGACGACGTATAAAAGAAACTATTAGACTTTCCTTTCATTTCTTTCCTTAGTTTCAGTTTGTCATGTACATAGGTTAGGCAGTGTAGGTAAATACAGAACCTAAGACAGAACGCAAACTGCTGAAAATACAAGATAATATTTGTAAAACTAGTCGTCGCCTGCAATCTTGTTTTAGTGAAAATGGAAAGTTCCTCTTGTCCCGTTCAGGTAGCAATTTTAAAAAATATTCTGTTAATGCTCCCTTACATCACCTTAACCTATGTACCTAAAACATAACTAACAAATAAAGGAAGTTATTTGTCAGTCACGCAGTAACGGGAGATTTTCTTATGTATTTCTAAGGTAGAAGAAGATTATATGCTCTAGACAAATTAGAATTAGGTATAAATATTTAAATGCATATTAGTCTATGTTATATTCCGCATGTAGATATTACCCATTAATGCTAACTCTAAACACAAGTAGTACACTAAAATTTTAAAGCTCATTACTTAAAACAGTTAAAATAGCGCGGCATCTTAACTATTTAACTAACGCAATAAGTTAACGACGCTAAAGTAGTTGTTAAACGCTTCTTAAGTAGGTAAATGTACATGCGATGGTTATGGGTTCTATTCCCATAATCTTATGTCTCTCATACTATAATTAGTATAATAATCAAGTGTAGGTATAATTTTGAACATAGTAGGTTATGTTAAAAATTTGCCAAAACTTAAAGTCAATTTAATTATTAATTTCTTTTTGCTCAAAAAAATTAATTGCTGACAGAAAATGCGGCAGGCATCTATAAGGTTCGGTTCCTACTCGTGAACATGAAATATCTAATAATTTCATATTCTCGCTCCGATAACGAGGCAAAGCGCGGCACACACAGCCTCCAGAATTAGACGAAAAGTGGAAATAAAGGTGTCTTAATAGGGACCGTTCCCAGGTTTCCTTTACCTACCCTGCTATATTCGGGATACAGAGTGTAGCTAAAACAACAATAACAACAGCACTAACTCAACCAAATCCGTTAAGGGCAAGCTGACAATAGAACAATATGAAGACATCATTATCGCATCATCTCCAACACTTCAACGAGCCGAGATTACAATCGAGATAGTATTTAGTTAAGAATAAAAAGATTTTACCAATCGCCTCCTCTAAGCAATCAATCGAATCGGGATTGTCCGACGTGCATCTTTGATGGCCGTGTAAATTGACCGTCACGGTGTTTATTTTCGTTTTTTGTTGCGAAATTTTATAGGAACGGATGTAATTTGCTTCTTCTTGTATAGTTGTAGGTGGTAGTGGTGATACATGGAGGTGGAACTCAACGCTGTACTCTAACAGAGTACACAGCCATGCATTTGTTACTACTGCCTCTGCGCAACTGCGACACGGCAGTCGCAAATAATTTTTGATAATTCATTCTAGTAATTGGTAATCAAACTCGTTATCGTCACGTTTAAAGTAACGTGCTGTATTTTTTAAATAAAATATAATTATAAACATATATTATCATAAAATAACATCAATCACAATATAAACGAAGTATTCATTTTCTATCAATCAAAATTATCAATTCACACACAATTACTACAAAAATCGAACCTACACTTATAATAGCACAATACACTGAACAATAAATTCACACAAAAAAATTATAAATTACCATTCAATCTCAACGTATTACGTTCTATAGAAACGACGGTTTTATAATGAGTTTTCCGATTTTCGCGTACAATAAAGTATTATATATATAACAATGGGTCCGTCTGCGTATCCATCGTCGATTAGAGATTTCTTTGTGTAAATGATAAGGCGATAAGATATCATTGGCCGGACGTTTTAAATTGAAAATTGAAGATTGACTCGTATTTTTGTATTGTTTTTTTTGGCTTCACGCTTTATGCCTATCGGGGTAGCTGTATCGGAGGAACACAGGCTAGTCTCTGAATACCTCTTCTGCCTCGTCCACAGTCTTCAACCTCTTGATACATGCTCTCCGAGGGGATCCTCAAGTTTTTTACGTGACCTCCCTCCAGTATTTTCGTCCCTGTTCTTAAAGGCCAACCGTGGTCTACTCATGAAAACCTGGTATTGAATGATTTTAATATCATTTATTTAGTAATTTTGTAAAGCTTAGGTACAAAATACGAAACATTAAAAACTATAACATTTTCACTTTCATTCATTTCATTTTCACTATATTCCCTAACAGGACCTCTCATGTTAAGGAATAACACTAGCTTTGCCTCCAAAGCGAAGCTAATGTTAAATCTCTCCTTTCCCCACTCTTTACAATGACCGAACTCAACGCCGCACTTAGTCTACCAGTGAGGAGAAATAAAAATAATTAAAACTGGAACCAGTAACATCGTAACCACTAATCAGCTTTTCAATTATTATTGAAACAAAATAACAAAAATATTAGTGACCTATAATTATATTTAGACCTCGCTGTCAGTTTTAGCGAATCAATACTCTCGAATCAAGACTGAGTCTAAGATAGACGATGGAATAACAATTAAGCATCTACTGACAATAAATGAACGTGGCATTTATAGGTAGATCGCTACGTTTTTATCTTTACACATTGTTTTTTAGCTTCACGCAGTATCCCGTATAGATAGGACAGGAAGAGGGAACCTAGAGAATAGTCACGCCATTCCCCACTTTCCGCCAAATTTTCCCAAAATTTTTAGATGTTTCTAATTTAAATAACGCTAATTTTGGTTGTTGATAAAGATTAAAAAAAAGATAAAACTATAACACCAATATTAACAACATATACACGACAATGGGCAATCCAATACAAACTAACACACTGTTTGATCTGTGTAGCTTTAGTTAAATACAAGTATTTAGTACGACGCGACGCGACGTTATTGCAAAATGCTCGCGACATTTCAAACTGTTTAAAATTAGTATTAGTTCAGTCTCAACAGTCATTCATTTGAATTTGATTTATTATAATATTACTTGCTAATTGCTAGTGTCTTGTACCTTTACTGGGTTGTATTCATTTCCTGTACACGGGAGAGACGGAGAGTAGTGTTAGGACACTCCGTTCTCTACTTTCCAATTATTGAAATATTACTAGTTGAGTTGCGGCACAAGGGTGTAAACACGATGGTTGTGGATTCGATTCCCACTGAGTGAATGAAGTACGTATTTAATATTTTATTGGGAGTTCGGCCACTCAACACGCAATGCCTCAAGACTTCGGTAATTTCGGAAAGGGCAAACTGAATGAATGTGGGAAACGGAAGTGTTTTAATGGGAACAGGGTGTTTTAACACTAGGTTCCCATATTCCCTCTGTTAGCCATGCTATGTGCGGAATACAGCGTGAAGCTAATGGAAGTAATAAAAGGTGACGAATCATAATTTTAAATATAAACATTTACCGCTCAGAATCATCGAATTCATTTCTAGGTTTAATAGTCAATAGGTATTTTAGGTTGTATTAAATAGATTTATGTTCCAGCATTTCGTTTGTCAGTTGTGTCAGTCATTTCGGGAAAGTCGTAAAGGCCGCGTGTCGTTTGACTTTAGTGGAATTGTAAATTGTGCATGATTTATTTAATGTGGCGAATCTTCGTTTCCTGGTATTTACTCGGGGATTACCTAAAATATTTGGAACGATTATATCTACCTACTATATGTGTTAATAGTTCGAATCTTTGTTCACATATTCTGTGTTGGTAGTTCGAATCTTAATTTGGGGTAAACTTTAATACATCTTTTAGCTTCACACTGTATTCCGTATATAAAAAAGGTAAGCAAAAAAAATTCGATGACACATTTAACATTTTCATTTCCTCGCTCGCACGAGGCAATACGCGGCGTTTAGTTACGCCCTTCAACACGCAATGCTATGCTGCTATGTGCTATAGACTAATCGTTTCAGGTTCTCGGTCACATAAAATTGTGTCATATGCCATAACCAACTCTTAATTATTTACATTAGCTAAGCCATAAGAAAAGATAGTAAATAATAAAGATCAAAGATCGAAGACGTGGATATCAACACATATATCAATAATAGAAGGCACCTCCTAGTCCACACAGGTCCATGTGGGGGACAATTAACCAAATTGACACTAACACAGCGCTCGCGATAACGTCGCACTCAATTAACTTGAATGTGTGATATATTTGACCTGCAGTGGTGTGGAATTTTAATTTGTAATATTAGATAAGCTATTTTCGAAGAAGTTGCGAGTTCGAATCCCGCTACGTTCAAATTTTTATACGTTTATTTAAATGCATAAAAACAAATGTATATAGCAGGGGTTCTCAACCTTTTTCAGCTCGCGGCGCAGTTACAAGTTTGGTATTTTTTAACGGCGCCCCACCCAAGCTAGTTCTCTATTAGAAAAAAAAACAGTCGAAAGAAATAGTAATATGAAATTGAGTTTTATTTATTTAAATGAGAAAATAACAATTAAGACAAGAATAATAAAGTACGACAGTTCTTAGTCAATTCAATGTGACGGTTGAACTTGGTGGTCTCCACACAGTTTCTCAAGAGATTTTGAGATTTCCAGTTTTAGATTTAGGAACCAACTCACGGCGCCCCTTTTTACTTTCTATGGCGCACTAGGGCGCCGCGGCGCTTTGGTTGAGAACCCCTGGTAAATAGAATACTATAATAGGTTTTTCTCTAGGAAGACGTGTCGAGTATTCACGTGAATAATTCTGGAGGCATTGCATGTGCTCATCACCCGACCACAGAAATAAGAATATGAAACATTAAATCCCTGAGTTTCATCAGTCGCACTCCTGTACCTCTGCACCTCAACGTCATACTTATATTTAGTTCAACATAATAATATAAGTGAAGTAATTTCTCAAACAACTATTAGTATAGGCACGACGCTTCAAACATTCTATTTACGTGTTTAGAGTTCCTAGAAAATTCTAATGTTCTCACTTCGGTGTCGAAGCCGTGACAATCGACGAGTGACAGCTCTCTTTAGCACTCAAACAAACAAAACTGAGAACTAGAGTTAAATGAACTAATGTACATATAACTGGCTTGGTTATTCGTGGATAAATATTTAAACTTTTTTAGTTTCACTCTGTGTAGTGGGTAGCCAGAGGGAACCTAGGTGCTACGACACTCCATTTCCATTAACACACTTCTCGTTTCTTTCTGGAGGATATGCGTATTGAATGGTGGTATTCTAAGGAAGAAAGTGTAAATTATTTATTCCCTTGAATGGGAATCGCACTTATATCCGTCACGTTTACGTTTGATATTTGATTTCCACAAGTGGGGATCGAACCAACGACCAGTCGCACTTTGTGCCCCTGCAACTCGCCTCAGAACGATATTCTTATAGTAAGAAAATTATAAATCTGTAACTTACGTTGAAAAACCTTTATTTCATAACACCACAGGATTCATAACTGAAATAAGAAAATAATTGTTTAAAGATTACATAACATTAAAGTCTATGCATTTAATTATAGTTTTTACTAAACCAATTGACGAGTACAATACGCGTTGCCATAGCAACGCGCATGTGTCGCATGTGACGCAACTATGTCGTATGTTTATTTTATAATTTTATTGTATTTTTATGCCTCATTTTATAAAAAATATCAATATAAATAGAAGCTAAATAATTATTTGATAAGTAGTATCAAAGAACTATATTGAAATTTTCATATTAATGAAATTTAGTAATATATAATATCTATACAATATACATATTATATAATATTCTTCCAAATAGGAATCGAACCTACAATCATTGTGAGCAACCCATTTAGTTAGAAAACCTAAAAGAAAATGTAGAAGTGTAGTTTACCGTGTACCAACACATGTATAAGTGATTTAATGAAAATTTATATAATCATGTTAATTTGATTTTAACAGCTGGCGCCAAACGATTTACGATTTACACGAAAGTAAGTATCGTAAGTCAAATGAAAAATCTTTATTGCTGCAACGATAATGATTAAAATTCTGTAACAGACACGATAATCAACGGAACGGGGTATGATAATAAAACAGTGTCCCGTTAATACAACTCTGTCTTTAAATGTTTTTCTTTTCTTATTATAATTACATTTGTAGGAATCATCAAGAGACAGAATACTGACTTTTCTTACATAATTTTAAATGATTTTTGAAGATTAACTTTTTTAAATGAGCATATTATTTTCTAAGTATTAACAAAATAATATAACAAAATTAAATATATGAATATTATGATATGCCGAATAAAACGAAACTGAAAATAAAAATATATTATAATTCTTTACATTTGATATAAACTCTTTAAGTTGTTATCGGAAAAACGAAACGAAAATAATTCATCCCCCGAGGGAGAATTGAAACCATAACCGATACGCTTACAGACACACGCTGTGCCACTGCGCCACGAGGGCTTCATATATCATACCTATAGAATAATATAAAACAATATAAATAATAAAGGTCTTGTTAAAGGCGTTTTTATTATTTACATTGAAATCCAAGCCAAGGATTTACGATGAACAGATTTTACGACTTAAGTAGAATCGCAAGGCAATTATGCGAGGTTCCGTGATATTGAGACATCAATCATTAATTACTTCACGGTGCAGTGGCACTGCGTTTAGTGACCGTAAGCGCAGTGGACGTGGGTTCAATTACTACTCAACTCTCTGAGTTATACCACTTAAAATAAAATGTCTCGAAATTAGGGCGTTAAGTTGGGAACAANGTAAACTTTTTTAAATGAGCATATTATTTTCTAAGTATTAACAAAATAATCGTTCGTTCAGTGTCTGTTAATGTTTGTATATACTCCTTTGTGTAAATTCTTATGTAAATATATTAGATCTAATAATATTATAGTATAAGCTAACAATTTTGTAAAATATAATCTATTACTAACCCTTTATTATGTATATATTGTGTATAATTTTTGTTTATCTTATAGGTGAAGGCAGTATCTTAGCTGGATCTCTTTTTAACGTGCATCTACTATTGCGTAATATTGTCTCTTTACCGTACACTCTCCTTTGTGTGTTTTCCATTCAACGTGACATTGGCGAAGTGATTAGTGCTGAACTGGCACGCTCGGATCGCCATAATTAAAGAACAACAACAACAAAATAATATAACAAAATTAAATATATGAATATTATGATATGCCGAATAAAACGAAACTGAGAATAAAAATATATTATAATTCTTTACATTTGATATACACTCTTTAAGTTGTTATCAGAAAAATGAAACGAAAATAATTCATTCCCCGAGGGAGAATTGAAACCATAACCGACACGCTTACAGACACACCCAGCGCTGTGCCACTGCGCCACGAGGGCTTCATATATCATACCTGTAGAATAATATAAAACAATATAAATAATAAAGGTCTTGTTAAAGGCGTTTTTATTATTTACATTGAAATCCAAGCCAAGGATTTACGATGAACAGATTTTACGACTTAAGTAGAATCGCAAGGCAATTATGCGAGGTTCCGTGATATTGAGACATCAATCATTAATTACTTCACGGTGCAGTGGCACTGCGTTTAGTGACCGTAAGCGCAGTGGACGTGGGTTCAATTACTACTCAACTCTCTGAGTTATACCACTTAAAATAAAATGTCTCGAAATTAGGGCGTTAAGTTGGGAACAAAATATCCTTAACCTAAGTTCCCTCTGCCCTCCCTGTTATATACGGGATACAGCTTAAAAATCTAATTGACGTCTCTGAATGACAAAACACCCATATTAAAAACATAGATAACATAATTCCAAAAATTTGAAGAACTAGCACACCTAATTTCTCCTCAACTATCACATTACAATCTGCATTATCTGAAAAAAACCCAAAGAACACAAAAGACGACTCAGTAAGTCAATAACTCATACAAATCATAGAAAAAGAACCGTTTACAGTTCTAGTTAATTAGAACCCAGAAAAGTCGTGAAACTCGGTATCGGCGTTTACAAAAGATAAGAATTTGTTACATCGATTACGATCGAGGCGCGCTCGCGGTCGCTCTAACAAAGCGTTTTAGTATCGAATCACACAATTAGAAGCGAGCGCTTTGTCGGTGCCGTTGTCACTGCGGTGGGTTCCGCTTGGCGCTGTTTACTTGCTTTTGGATAGTTTATCCGTTTGTATGTTCGTTTTTATTGCTATATCTCCTGAATAGTTATTATATTAGTAATGTCTACAACAGATTATCTATATATCCCGGCTTCAGGCCCACAGAAAAAAGATATATAGTCACCCTATCCTCTACCCCTTCTACGCGCATTTATTGTTTATTATATTTTTTTAATAATGGATGAATTTGTAAATTTTCTTATATTAGTATTATAATAAGTATAATATGTTTGTATTTATTGATATTAAAATGGCAATTTGTCTTGTAATCTTGCTTCTGTTGTAATTTGTAAGAATTATGCTTTAAATGTTTTTGTATGCACATAATTAAAATGCAGGTGTTTCGATATATCTAGATATATCTTAATGGATGTGTTTATATTTATCAGTGTTGATGAACTTTTAGTCACCTTATATTTTTAATACCGTCTGACTGTAAATGTGGTTGTGGATTCAATTCCAACTCGAGGAAATGAAGTAATTTCCATTTCCGTGTAACCGTTAACCAGTAACGAAACACACCATGGACTTTTTTATCCGCGGCCTCTTCTATTCCTTTCTAATGTCTTTTTGAAATTTAGTTTCTCATTTACAAGCCGCAAGTGCAACAAACCCGCCGTGTTTGGCATCACGGCACAGACAGACGCTGTCGACTCAAAGGCATTAGAATGATCGACGTGACCGCGCACTTTTTTACAGGACCTGCCTTGCTTGAAGCCTTAACAATATGGCCACGTGCTGTTAGAGTTGATTGAGATTTAGGATATTAGTATAAACTAAGATGTAATAGACCGTATTGTTATAGTAATATTGTGAAAAAAAACAACTTCACGCTCTTTCCCGCAGAGCAGTAGAGACAGTAGGCTAGGGAAATCGAGTGTTACGACAATCCGTGTTCCACTTTCTACCATATCTTCGAGACGTTGTGTGTTGAGTAGCGGAATTTAACTCCGAATTTTGTCAATTAAAGAGGAAAAAAATAATTTTCCTCAAATAAGAATCAGACCAACAGAACAGCTGTCAATGTACGCCACTGTTCTAATTTAGAGGCATCGCATTCTGATATTCAAATATGTATTTTTTTATTAATATCAGTGTTTTAGTAGGTACATAGATATGACGTACATTTTACTATTACTACGTACTTTATTTGAAGCTTGGCTTACACGTTGTGTCACCAACTTAATTAATAGTTATACGAAGCTTAAAACTAAATACAATAATATATCATTTACAGTACAATCATATGGGATCTGGTCTGATGATGGGGCCAAGATCTGGATGGTGGAGCATATAAAGCGTGTTTTTATTTGTTATGCAAAGTGTGAAACAGTTGTCTTGCGTCTACATACTCCACAAGAAAAATAATATGACCTACGCAATATAACGTAGAAAATAACAATTTATCATTATTATTTTTTTACTCTACATTTAAGAATTAGTGTCAGCAAATACAAAAAACTAATTTTATAATTTATATAGATAACATAAGTAAAACGCACGTGTTTCGTGCGAAATTTGTAGAGTCAAGTCACAATAGCTTAGGGCTGTCGCTGGCGTGACTTGCGGGACTGCCACCCTGTTGAATGTTAGGGTGGCCACGAGTGTCAACAAAAGGGTATTTTTATATTTTTTCAATTCAATCTTATCACTTATGTTTTGAATTGTTTTATTTGGCTTCACGTTTTACACCAAGCACTGTTGATAGAGCCAGCGAAGCATCAAGCACTACGGTCTCTACATACATACATATCTCTTTCGCCTTTTCATATATGCACTCCAAAGGCATCCTTGTGACCTTCTTTTAATATCATCGATCCAATTTCCTCGTAGGACAATCGGAGACTCTGTCTGTGCAGGACAGAGTACCTTTTTTATAATGAGCATATAGATAGGTTTGGCAGAGGGAATATTCGTAAATCAGTGGGTAAAGTATATGTCGGAGTGATTTATTTTAAAATTCCAATTAATTTTATGAGCTTAGCTTATTTAATGAGTAATGTATTTTTAAAATCATAATTATTTACATTTAATTATAGATTTCTAAGATTTCTAAAATAAATACATTAAAAAAATACGCAACAATTTGACATAAGTTTTAATTGACAACTTACGCACAAAGTAACCTTAATTCACACAGAATACTAATTTAGAATGATTGAAATGGGCGTTATAGTTACGTTTTCGTAATGCTAGCGTAAGTTAAAGATAAAACACGTATGTTCGTAGAACCTATTAAATATTTGCTCCCGGCCTCTTCTTGGAAACCATATGATAGATAATTCGTCACTTATTTTAATATCGTTTTGCAATGAACGAATTTAAAATACGTCAGGTTTGTAATTAACATTCAAATTTTATAGCGCAAATACTAGATCTATAAAAATTATAACTGGCAATTTAAATCAATTATTGCTAATTTTGATATATATTTGATTTGAAATGTGTCAGTTTTTGGAATTAATATTTCATCATATGTTTAGAGGAAGGATGTTGTCGGGCTTTTTGAGCTAAAAATAGCTTAAATAGTTACTTTTATATGAAACATTTACAAATAAATAAGTTTATACGGATATTATATTTAAGCAAAAGCGAAGTAAAATTGAGAGGCTTAAATATAATAAGCGACCGATGTACGAATGACTTCTTGTTATTAAGTTAATGAATATGTCTTTAGTTATTTGAACTTAACCTCTAAATTATATATTCATGTGTGTATATTGTATACCTATGTGTTTCAACTTTTGCTATTAAGCTATCGAAAAAGCTTGGCCAAATATTATGAATTTGTTAGTGTCCGGCGCTATATCCCGCATACAGCACGGCAGGCAGACGGAACCTAGTGTAAGAACACTCCGTTTCTCACTTTCCGCTCAATTTATGAGACATTTTGTGATGAGTGTAGGGCTTAACGTCATGCTTTGAGTATAAATCGTATATAATTTATATAGATATAAAAAGCCTACAGTATCCTGAAATTAATATTACTTACTATTAAACTTAAAAAAAAATATAAGCTCCCCAAAAACACAAAAATGATATCCACAGCCGCGTATCAAGCAGAGCGTCTAAGTGACGCTGATCGACAAAAAAGGGATGAAGTGCGATTTTTATTAACACAAGCTTTCATCAACGAACAAAAATACTTGCATTGAATCATGTAACAAATGATGTTGTTTTCTATAAACGTGGAAAATTGATGAAAGTTGGGCCCAGAGTGGGTGATGTATGGAGTTCGATTTCGCACTTAGGACACCATTGACGGAGGTGACGATGGCTTTTGCTTTCATCAAAGGTGGATAGACCTACCTTTCGTATTTGATTTACTTTCTAACGGTGTGGACAGATATTTATTGATTCATTTTTAAATTGTGATTTTTTTTTTGTATCTGTGAACCATAAGGCTTAAAAAACTATTTCCGACTAAATGGTGATTATTCTAAATGAACAGAAAAAATACAACGAATTGTTTTTGATTTTTTAATCTGGAAGTGTATTGAATTAACATAAATTAAAGTTTTTATTTGATTTTTGCTTTTTTAGTAATCTAAAGAGGCCTAAATTATTTTTATATGAATTTTAAGAACGGATTTGGTATGCGAGACATTATGTAGATAAATCAATAGATTTAGATATAATATATTTCAAAATTATATTTGTTTTTATTTAGTCTTTAAGCTCCATTGTTCTTTATCAACCGTGTAAATCATTCATTCAATTACATTCATTTATTCCATCCATAAAAGGCCTTCATTGCGAATAATTGTACGAAAGCTGACAATATGTAGGTACATACANTGTGGACAGATATTTATTGATTCATTTTTGAATTGTGAAATTTTTATGTATCTGTGAAGTATAAGGCTTAAAGAACTGTTTCCGACTAAATGGTGAATATTCTAAATGTACAGAAAAAATACAAGGTGATCTAGAAGTGTATTGAATGACATCTGTCACTTAGCTTTTACAGTAAGTTAAATTAAATTAAAGTAAATTAAAGTTTTTATTTGATTTTTGCTTCTTTAGTAATCTAAAAATGCCTAAATTATTTTTATATGAATTTTAAGAACGGATTTGGTATGCGAGACATTATGTAGATAAATCAATAGATTTAGATATAATATATTTCAAAATTATATTTGTTTTTATTTAGTCTTTAAGCTCCATTGTTCTTTATCAACCGTGTAAATCATTCATTCAATTACATTCATTTATTCCATCCATAAAAGGCCTTCATTGCGAATAATTGTACGAAAGCTGACAATATGTAGGTACATACATACAAGTCGTCACTAGTTGTTAGTTCCGATCCGCTATAAAAGTATTTTCAGTTATAAATTAATTAATTTCCTCCATTAAGTAATACAATAAAAGAGCGATTACAAACGAAATTGCTAATTGTAAAATGACACAATAAGATATTTATAATTTGTAAAATGACCTTTCAACCTACAATAAAATACGTGTATTTACTTAGTATAACAGAAATAAGCTTTACGCAGCCTATCATTTATAGCAAGGAGTACTCAAAGAGTACCTAGTGTCAAAATTCTCCGTTTTCCGCTTCCACCTGAGTTTGAGGCAACACGTGTTAAGAGCGACGTCACCAATAAAAATAATTTATTCACTAAATGGAGATCGAACGCGCAACTACCACTTTTATGATCCAGCCATTGTCCTATGGCGATGCTATAGCCGAAAAATATTTATGGTTATAAATAATTAAGTTTTCTTTAGTATAATAAGGTAACACTACAAAAATTTTGTTATATACAAAAGCTAATTGAAAAATGACACAAATGACAAAACAAAACAACATATCATTTACAAAATTAGCTTCGACTCCGCAATAAATGAGACTCTATAATAACTGAACTATAGGCACCTAAGGTATAATTTAAACACCTGTGGGAGTTACTAGGCAGCTGTTGCGAATAAGGGTGGTCGGTGACTCAGCGCATTCTACCCGTCTGTACTTACAAAGCTCAGTGGCCGCCGATTCATATTATTGTGTAAGTATTGTAAGTTAATTAATTTGAAATGTCATTTTTGGTATTTCTTTTTTTTATATTGAAGGTTTTTTGTGGAGGAGTATAATGTTAAGAAACTATTACACTTGCTGTCTATTTTAGAGACATTGTGCGCTGTATGTTCGCATGAACGCTGTATTCTGTCAATTCATGACACCCTCTGTCATGTCATACGTAAATTACCTATATATAAAATTTTGAGGCGCTGGGGCACAAGCGTAGAACTGTAAATAAATTTATTGTTACCATTTTCTTCGTTCCGGTGTCGAGGTAAGACGCGGCGTTGAGTTCCACCTCTCAACACACAATGCCGCCCTAAATGGGGAACGGAATGCCTTAACACTAGGTTCCCTCTGCCAACTCTGCTATGTGCGATATAAAGGGCCGGACACTAAGAAATTCATAGTATTTGGCCAATCTTTTCCGATAACGCAACAATAGCTTAATAACAAAACTTTAAAGACACATATTTGACGAATCAACGACCATTACAACAAAATTTATATATTCAAAGAACACCATCACATGTAACATCAAGAAGCAATAAACCAATTATATTTATGTGATGATATTATAAATATTTTATTCGACACAAAGCGTAACTCGATATAAAGCCACAACCGGAAATCGAATCGACTACTAGTAACAGCCATAGTATTATAATCACGTCGTAAAATATTACAAAAATTAGTAATGGCTTGGATTGTATTAAATTATGGTTATATTAGCATAATATCAGAATTAAAGCGGAACACAAATTTTTATATCTTATACGTTTACAGCTTAAGTATGTGTGGCCCTTATTAGGCTTTTTTTAGGTCAAAGAGAGGTTCAAAACTTGTTTTTCTCTTTTTTTTCTCACTCCGTTCTTCACTTTCCGCCGAATTCTTGAGGCGGTGTATGTTGAGTGACGGAACTAAACGCCGCGCTCTGCTTCGTTACCAGAGCGAAGAAAAGAAACTATGAAATATTTTATTCCTCCTTGTCGGCCTGCGCCGCGACGGCCTACGATTTTTTATTTTTATATTTATTTTTTAATTTTTATTTTGCATTATTGATGTCATTCTTAATACGTTAAGAACAGTAGGTAATGGGTTCGGTTTTGTATTATATGAACGTCTTTACGAAAATATGTTAATTTATTGAGAAAACTTCTAAACATAATAATCCTAAGACTATAATAATCAACACATAAATTTTTTATTACTTTTATATTAAAGAAAGACAAAAATTAATTTTAAAGATATCAACGATTTCAACGAAAAGTAACTAAAAAATTCAATAATTTTAACGTCAAATCATTCCACGAACCATTTGTAATGCACAAACAAACAAACTTATAAATATAAAGAATATAAAACTTAAGTTAATAAATATAAAAATAATAAGAAGTCATAGCAATAAAACTCCAAATTCATATGTCGTGTGCAGTTCACACGTCCAGATATCGATCATTAAAGACTAAATTATAAGTCGTAAAAATGTATAAGCCAAAGGTGCATTAACTGTAAACGACTTTACTACCTGCGGTAAGACCAAGTGCGGCGTTGAGTTCCCCGATTGACACTGGAGTCTTTGTCTATGGTCCTATCTACGAGTATATACTCAAATTCAAATAGCTATATAAGCTATATTCTAAGTTCCCGAGGTAACTCTGACTACAGACATAATGGGTAACATCACTTAACATGATGTAAAATGAACCATTCATCACAGAAATAATTATTACATTCGAAACAATAGTTCCTGAGATTAGCGTGATCCACCAAACAAACTCTTTATCTTTATAAAATTAGAATAAATATTATAAAAAAAGTTTCTTAGGTCATTTTATCCTAAAAGACAGGTTATAAACATTTTGGGCCGAAGACCCGTCTAATGATGTTGATCTCTTAAATTAAATAGTTAGGTCGGCATTAAAATTTTTCAACTTATGGTTTTTAGATCAGTAATGTAATATACAGGCTGTTTTCAAATTGTCAATCGATTTTAAGTTCGGTTTAGAGATTAAATCAATTTGGATTCTTTTGTATGTGGAGAGTGTTAATTTGTTTGTTTTATCAGAAATAATTAAAGTTTTTATAAGGTTTTTTTTAAAGAAATAATACGATATGTCAACACCAGGAGACAGTGTCTGACTGTATGAGAACGCGATGATTGTGTTGATGATGTTCGGCTTGTGGACATAATTTAATTATCATAATTTTGTTAAACGCCGGCGTTTAACTCTACACAAAAGTCTTTAAATAGACGAAAAGAAAAGAATGTCGAACATTAGGTAACACAGGGTACCCTTTGTGCGATACCGGCCTTTAAGATGGAAATAGACGCGTTTTGTAAATACGCATACCTTGTACCTATAGGTATAAGGGTAAGTAAGTATACACTGCCGAAGGTAGGCCCTTCCATAGTTGTGTTAAATGTGTTACAAATTTTAATTGTAAAGACGTATAGTTGATAACGTTATCTAAAAACTCCGAAGGCTATACCTACATAGGTAAATTATTCAATCGTTAACAGGTAAAACATCGACAAGTAAACGAGATATGGAAAATAAATTATACAAATACGTTTATAATAGATTTCTATAATCTATGTATTATTCAATCATTACAATGCTGCCCATATAAAGATACAGAATGTTTGTAAATTAAAAACAAATAATATGTTTATGAAAAAGAGAATTAAGAACGTGTATGAAGAAGTAAATGACAGTTGACGACGAGGCGAAAGAGCTGATGATTGCAAATGGAATTCTCACTTGGAGAAATAATTATATTTAAATCTCCTTCATTTCTCTGCTCCGGAAGAAATATCACCGCGTCGAATTTCGCCACTCAATATGCTATATCTCCATAATAACTCGGAAAGTGGGGAAACGGAGTGTCTTAAAAGTAGTTCCCACGGTATCGCCCGCTAGTTCTATCTACCCCGCTATAAGAACAAAAGCGTAATGCTGACCACACTCAAATATGATCAGTTAATAGTTTAGATGTCAGTAACATACATATAAAATATAACACGCTATGTCAATATGTTTGAAATTTAATTATTTAGTCAAAATAAAGCCGCGCTGGCTACAAATTGCGTAGATGGTCGGTCGCCGCCGTGTTTGGTCAGCTGATTGACGGCCGATATTGTTTTGTAAAATGCCGACAGGGCACCGTTACTACTACTACTGAACGGGCTGTGGAAAATTTTGTATTTTATTACTTATTTTCTTGGAAAATACATTATATTTGGTTTTAAATGAGAATTCCCTCCACACTTCGGCACGAAAAGTTATGTTACCTTCGTTATTTTATATTCAATTAAAGATAAATCGATCTAATCTCTGAGTCAACATTTTTTATGTTTATGGTGTATTAGATTTGAATAGAAATATTTTTTGTTTTAAAAGATCAAATGTGAGCGTAATTCCTTCAACGAAATTATGATCCCTCAATACCCAGTACAAAAAAAGTTTAAATAAATTAAAAACCGATCATCGCTTTGTACTACTTTAGATAACATCATCAAGACAAAAGAGGAGATAAAAAATCCGAAGAAATGTGAGATGGACTGAGGGTTCCGTAGCAATTTCATAGTGACAAGCTCAAGCTTGTGAGCGCATGCGCTCACTTTATATGAAATGACGTACAAATATAAGGTTGTATATTTTTATGTATCATATACCAATGGATTTCTACTTTTTTAGTTTGTATGTTTATTTGTCCTTTATACATTATAAACTGTACGTTTCTTGCCAAATTTTATAATTAAAAATCTACTGGTTCACACATTTTAGAATTTTGTACAAAATGCTGCAAAAACGATAAACAAACGTTCATATCGACTTAGGAGCTTACCTATTTCTTTGCGGCAAGGGACTATACATCTGGATATTTGATATTAATTTAAACTTGATACCTCCACGCAATCTTAAGAACAATTGACAAACACACAGACAACAAAGTGTTCCTATGAGGGTGATTACTTTTGAGGTACGAAACCCTAAAAGCTAAGTATTCTAATAACATATGTAGATAAAAATCTACATTATTATATATAATTTTAAACGAATGTCGTTGCTTAAATAATCTATAATATGGTAGTTAAGACTTAAAATGGAGACGCCATTATGTTAAGTGATGATAAACATTCTGTTCTAAACTTTCAATTTGATAAGAGGAGGTAGGTATATAGTAAATATTTAAAATATTGGTATTTGTTTGAACAGATTGAGATAAAGATCATTAACATGGCTATTGTGTGTCAAATTATTTTTTTTCTTTATTATACATTTAAATGTTAATACATGAATTGATAGATTTCTTGTAAAATTTCTCTAAAAATATATAGATCTTTTGGTAAATTCTAAGTATTAGTATTAGAAAACTGAATTCGAAGTCGTCTTTTTTTTAGGATGTCATACGCAAAAGGCAAAACGAGACTCTATTACTAAAACACCGCTGTCCGTCCGTCCGTCTGTGACCATAATGTATCTCATAAACCGTGATAGTTAGACAGATGAAATTTTCACAGATGATATATTTCTGTTGCTGCTATAACAAGAAATACTAAAAAGAACAGGATAAAATAAATTTAAGGAAGTTTTTATACAACAAATGTGATTTTCTTGCCGTTTTTATAGAGAACGGTACGGAACGCTTTTTTAACGATTATCTTTATATATTAGACCATTTTCAGAACATTCATCAAAATTAAATAAAAACATCATAGTAAGGGATATCCAACACGCGAAGCATCGAAATTGTGGCGTCGATTGAAAATAGTTAATTTGGCCGTCGCTGGAGTTACAAAATTCCGCCGATACTGTTTTGACGGGCGGATGGGAACCTGACGGGGAGCGCAGTGTATTGATCATTTACTTCTGGACTATTTAGTTTTAGTTATCATTTTAGTTCAATATTAACTGATTCAGAGGCCGTCGCGGCGCAGGGTCACAAGTGCGCTACTTTAAATATCTTTGGTCTAAGACATACGAAAAAAACGTAAACAAAAGCTTATTTCAAAATATTTTTTTAATTATTCAAGATCCATCAAGTTTTCTACTCAAATGTTCTTCATAACTTATGTATGTATGTATAATAAAGAAATAATATCTCCAAAACTTAATATGTTGTCCATAGTCCATACCAGCGTGTTTCAATATAAATCACCGATCCCGTCCACGAGAACCGGATCTCTTAGCTATGTGATATATAAATAAACGTATTATTGACACGCTGTCCAAATTTAATTAACCAAAACAGTTATGCAAATCAATACAAATTCTTTAACAGACGATTTCAAATCCAAGATTGTTAGTTTTGAATAAGATAAAACAATAAATTAAATTAATATGCTGAATAAATTTTCTTTTATTTAACTAGGTTTAGATCGTGGTTTTACGCGTATTGCTTTACATTATTGCATATGACTTCTTTATGAATTGTTTTAATTCTTCCACTATAGTGGAAAAGATGCGGCGTTAGGTTCCACCACTCCAAATGTAATCCAATGTAATCTCTAAATTTTAGGGGAAAGTGGGGTTTGGAGTGTCTTAATATTCAGTTCCAGCTGATACGCGGTAAGAAGTGTAAACAGAATCTGGGTTTATTATGTCATTCGCCATTTTCAGTCAATTTTTTTCTGAAGGTTAACCTGGCGTGGAAAGCATTAAAAAATTTTAACATTGTCATCATCACTTATTTTTGTATAAGTAAAATTTAGAAATAATAAATAGGTACGTATGTAGGCTGTCGTGGCACTGGGGCACAAGCGTACAACTGGTAACGCGAAGGTTGTGTGTTTGATTCCCACTCGGGTGGATGAAATATTTATTTAATATTTTCATTTCCTCGCTCTAGTAACGAGGTAAATGGAACCGAGTTCCACCACTCAACACACAATGCCTCAAGAGGTCGGCGGAAAGTGGAACGGTAGTGTTGTAATGAGAACGGAGTGCTTTAACACTAGGTTCCCTCTGCCTAACCCACTAGATAGTATACAGCGTTAAGGTAAAAAAAGAAGAGTTCTTATTAGTAGATATTAAAACAAAATACATAAACATAAGTATTTTAACATATCAAATAAACACATCAATCTTATCTCAAGTTAGATCTCGAGATAATCTTTTGATTTTGTTCATCTCATTAACACATTAAAATCCCTTACTTCTACTGGCTGATAGCTACTCAAAATTACTTAATCTTCGTACCACCTGTGAATATAATTAGTTAATTAATGTTTTTTATCGTCGTTTTAAAGAATTTTTAACTTCTATGGGAACTTTAAATTGAGTGAGAAGTATTCAAGAAATGTTTTAGATACCCACATGTAGGTATAGAAAGTAGAATTTTCTTTTCTTTCTTTCTTTTCTTGCCTTCATGTTAAAACAATCCGTTCCCTAAGCTCCGCAAAGTATTCGAGATATTGAGTGTTGAATGGCGAAACTCTATACCGCTCTTAGTCTTAGTGAGATCGAACCTAAAGCCATCGCGTTTACAGTTCGAGGTGGATGGTATAAACTGTTAAAAAAGTGTAGCGACACTTTTTTAACAGTTTATACCATTATAAATTCCCTTTTAGTTAATATAATGCAGGTAAATACAAGGGTATAAATATATTTTTTTATATAATAACGATTTTTGTACCTAATAAGGTACGCGGTCTTCATACTAAGTAAATGTATGGAAACACCTATAGGTAGTTGGTTGTTATACCTATTTAAATGTATAATGGCCGTGATCAATAATAGATTTATGTTAGTTTAATCGTTTATCGTCTATTGTCTGAAATGTCAATTTTTAAATAATGTTTACGCTTAGTTATAAAAGGAAGTTAATATGGACATACCTACATTAATAAAACGTAAAGCAACGACGACAAAGCAGACCTAATGTCAACAACGTAAATGGCCTAATGTAAATTACAACATTTTGAATATTGCGTGTCGAGTGGCTTAACTTAACACCACATTTTATCTTATCAGAGTAGGGAAAATAACTCATTCTTCAAAGAGGGAATCAAACTCACAACCGTCGCGTTTATAATCAGATACCTACCGTTCCACTGTGCCACGACGGCGTCAAATAAAAGATCTACTCGCTGCTTATGACACATGAAAACGAATAAGGTGATGGAATAAAATCCTTTTTCAATTCAATATAAAGAGTATTTTTCAATTTAAACCAATAAGTTCCTGAGATAAAAGAGTCCAACGAAACAAACACTTTAGCTTTACAATATACCTATAGATGAAGTGATATTACCATATCTCCTCTAAATAGGATTTAGTTAAGACGACAAAATACAGTAACCAAATAATAAAATAAGTAAAAGAAACCTTATTACAATTTCGATAAGAACTATAATGTTAAGAATGAATGTTTCTCGTCAATGAAAACGGAAGCTTGTAGAAGTGTTATCGGCATGTTTCAATACTTAGATAGTACTTCGATGAAAGCTTGCATCTTCAACTTACTAAGTTCGAATAACTTAAAATGTACATATGTAAAAATTTTTTTTTATGGTAAAAATATATCGGTATATATTTTAACTAATCGTACGCAGATAGGTATATCCATGTGTAATTTCTTTTTTTTTTCATTAGAAAATTATATAACGGGGTATATAAAGGGGACCTTGTGTTGAGACACTCCGTTTCCCCATGCATCATCCAATTTTCGAAACAATGCGCTTGTGAAGGAGTGGTGGAGTGGGAAATGAAAACAATTACCTCGAGTCTCAAAAAAACATTTCAAAACATCTATTCATCGAGTAAGAGAAAGTTCGCTACATTAACTCATTCAACGAATTCACGCAAAAATTTACTTAAAGCAAACTGAAAAACTTACTAAAAACGTAAAATTATCATATTATTTGTGTTACACACGCTATTTCCTCTACTTACCTCAAAACTCCCAATACACGTGAAGTATTTGTATAGATACAGTACGGTCAACGAGTAGTGGCCACTCTGAAGTTGTTCTTTCTGAACTTTTGCTCATTGTTTACTCGGGAAAACTTAACAAAATGTAAGAAAATTCCTAAAATGTAATCTGTGCCGCCACGACTCATCGGGCGTACTATACGTATGTATATACATAAAATATACGCAATCGATTCGCATCACTGACGCGTCAACTTTGATTGACGCACTGACAGACAGTCGGGCATATTCGATATAATTACACTACATATTTTATATTGCACAATAACTTACTACTGATCGATAATAAACTCTAAGACTCAGGCAATAGAGTTCAATTTTACTTGAGAGAGGGAACGCAAAATTAAAATGATATCGAGAAATCGCTCCAATCGATCTTATAAGGACGCTGATAAAATCAATGATAATAAAAACAAATAAGTACCCAAATCTGGTTGTATGACTCAAGTATGCGAGAATGAAGGATTCTTAGGCATTTTGTAGTGTTAAGACACTTATTTCTCTGCATTTGGACAATTTAAGGGCATTTTGTTAATTGGCGGAACTTAACGCCGCGTTTTGTCTGACCAGATTAGAATATATTATTCTTATTTAAATATAACCATGACATCACATTTAATTAATAAGCAAGTTCGGCGTGTGACCGTCCTTTAACTTAAATGATTATTATTGGATTTTTAATCGATATGAAATGTTAATTTAATATGATAAACAAATAAATATTCATAGTATTTTAAGAAACATTTTGTTTGCTTCCCGCTGGACGCACTTTGCCTCGTGACCAGATGAAAATATAAAATTATTAATTTCCTCAAGTGAGAATCGAACCCATAATCTGTCGCATTTACAGTCCAGCGTACCTATGTAAGTGCCACTGCGCCACGACTAGCTTTTTCAAGAAATAAATGTCTATATCTCGGTCCTCTTCAATAAATATATCTAAGCATTCATTTAATTTATTATTCCTATTATGCATACTTCCAGCTACTTTATATAATAAAAGGTAACGTATAACGCTCAGTTTATCTTTATGGGTCATGCGTGTTGACTTTTGGAACTCAACGCCGCGTTTCGTCTTGTTGATAGAAATGGCGGGAATGGAACCCGCAACCGCCGCGATCACAGTTACATGCACCGTTGTGCCACGACAGCCTCAATTTTTTATATATATTTATACAGAATAAATATAATATACAAGTAAGTCTTCATGATTAATTAGCATTTTTAAGTGTCAAACGCATCAAAGGCGACCGCGCGCGGTCAAATGTCGTTGTACTTGACACTACAGGTATTCTATACACTAAATATAGGTAGGTATAGGTAATGTTTGTATTAGCTTTACTTATACAGTGTAAGCGCAATGGTGTGTTTGATGGAATTTGATAGCTTTGGGTTCAAATTCAAATTATTATAAACTTAGAGATTGATAAGTTTTTAGTACTTAAACTCTCCGCTTTCCTCTGTCATTTGAGTTCGTTCGTTGAGTTCTGCCATACACGCAATGGGTGTATGGTGTATGATGGTAACTCAACTCTCTACAGTTGTTTTTATTTTAGAGAAAAATACTATAAATCACTTTTAATACGAGTAATTGATATAGGTGAGAACGAAATGTATTAACACAAAATTTTCTCTGCTATCATAAAAAATCGATGTTATAATATCTATCTATTAGATATACCTTCATTTAATTTTAACTTTAAACCGACGTATAAACAAACGTTCATTCTGTACACATGATCTAGCACTTGATAGATTGACACGTGACGGACGTCGGTCGATACTGTTGATACTGGAGTTTAGTTTAGTTGGCGGGTTGCTATTTTTATTACGTTTTAGCAAAATACT
This sequence comes from Heliconius cydno galanthus, assembly GCA_036379175.1. Taxonomy (NCBI): domain Eukaryota; kingdom Metazoa; phylum Arthropoda; class Insecta; order Lepidoptera; family Nymphalidae; genus Heliconius; species Heliconius cydno. The sequence goes on from JAKRZM010000984.1 coordinate 743,879, forward strand.
ATTTGACGGCTGTCGTGGTGCAGGGGTACAAGGGTGCGATAGTAAACGAGAGAGGTGGGTTCGACTCCCACTTGAGGAAATGAAATATTTAATATATTCATTTTCCCTTAGTGGTAAGTACGGGTAAAGGATTCATTCTTCACTGTGGGAAAATATACTAGGAATCGAACCCATGACTGTCGAATTTACAGTCTCTGCCACTGCCAAACGACAGCCTCAATCGGCGAAAGCTTATACTTAATAAATTATAAAAAATATTCACAATAATGTTTTTTTTTATACCTAATAGAAAAAAACTACCCACAAAATGATAGGTAGGTATACACAGCATCTCTTCAAGTCATTAGATGCCCCCGTTTCTAATTAACCGAGGGCCATAAATTGACCCTAACTGTCATATCATATTGATTTAGTCCCGCGAACTCGCGTTCAGTCGGCAGCTGTTAGAATTAAAATTGTTTTTTAATAATAACGTTGGAAATTATGTTTGTGGTTTATAATTATATATATATAGCTTTGTTTATTAGAATCAGTAATATTTCTTGAAATGCCTCTAATTCAGACAGATACGTTGAACAGAATGCTTTACCACTAAGTTCCCTCTGCCTAATTATTTGCGAAATAGTGCATAATGCATGCTATTAAAAATATATATAACCGACATATTATTTATAGTTTAGGTTTTAGGTTTATTAATTTATTAGATGAACACGAAACTCTTGTTTTAAAACGTAGTGTCATTAAAATATCATATTAGTTGAAATGCGCTAGCGCCGTGTGAACAATATTGAACAGTCAATTGGACCACTAATGGATGTAAGGAAAGATAATCTTAGGAATCATTGGTTCAGATTGGATAGTCCATTTATCTAGGAAGGTTATAGCTAAGGCAAAATACAGCCTTACTATAGAAATAACGTGATATAAAAATACCACGTAAAATTTTTGACACTTTCTTGTAACCAACTATACCCGCAGTGTAAATTAAAATGTGTCCCACACAAACCATACTTGTGCCCATATGACCACGTGAACGAAGTCGCGGGCAAATGCCAGTATCAAATATATGTATCTAACCTTAATCATAACATAGTAACCGCTTTAAACACATCACCCATCCATCTCCTCATATAAATCTTAAACAGGAATTTCCAATCGAATCCCGTCCATATGGACGCGAAGACAGCATTATTACTATACAGAATGAGCCTGTCAAAACACCCAACTAACTAGCCGTTGCGCGTAGAAACATTCGCCGATTGAATGATAGAAAACAAGTATTTTGTTTACTTTAACTAATTCAATTTATCGAGATCAAAGTATAAAAATAACCGATTTTTTAAGATATAGCGGAATTACCGTTTTTAACGCTATAAAGTATGCGTTAGATACATCAGTAAGAATCATATCAATCGACGGCTGCGTTTGAGTTTTCCTTATTACTTTTATATTTTATTGCACCGATTTTGATTGAACTTTTCGTTTTGAATACAGATTTTTCGTAACGTTGTATAATATTATGCGATTGATTTAGGTTTAATGGGTTTTAGATGGTATACCTATGTTGCTGTACGTTTAAAAAAGGCATAATATTAACAATTCGTTCGTAGCGGCACAGCTTCTGACTGTAAACACGAGGGTTCTGATTTCTATTCCCTCTCGGGGCACTAAATTAATTATGTATTATTTATAATTAAAATTACCTTAACACTAGGTTCCCTCTGCCTACCCAACCTTATGAGGAACACGCAGTTAAAAAAACATAAATATGACCTTTACCATTATAATTTCATCATTTCATAACTATACGATAAACATAACCTATCCATTCTTCGACTAGTTTCAGTCTATTTATAGAAAAACTCTATAAGAATATTATGCAGCTGCAAAAACTCATTATAAAGAAGCGATCAATTATATTTCACAAGTTGAGTTTTAAACAAAGTCAACGTTTACAATTTAGACGTCAATATCCATTTTGAATTGTTTGCTGTAAACGTAATGGTAGGGGATTCAATTCCCATTCGGGGAGATTATTTCATGAATTTGAAGACTAATTAAATACGTCATTAAAATGGAAAAATATCAACTGAGTTTTCAAGAAATCTGTGCACCAACAAAGCACACCTGCTTGTAAGACTAAATAGATCCTCTTACTTAACTATCCAATATATCCAATTTTAATAAAAATTACGTACATAGGTAGGTACTAACACGTCTATATACTATATCTTCCTTTATTTAGAAGCTGGTTAAAAATAACGGAAAATAGAGAAGCGAGAGCCCCAACACTTGTTTCTCTACCAAACCCGCTTCATGCGGGATACAGCGTGAAGCTAAAAAAAGGATTAAGGTGACGTATCATATTTTTACCCGCCCATAACAGCTGAAAGCAATAAGTTTGTCAGTTTATTTGTGCATGTGTAATTCACATTAGTTCTGACGACGACGAGTTTTGGCTATGATGACATATATTAGAGTTGGTTTTACATATTGTAGCATAAGTTATGGTTGGATTTATTAAATAAAATGTTATGTTTATTGATATCTTCGTTTGTTGTTGTTTAAGCATAGCATGCAAATATAAATATTTTTTGATGTAGGTAATAGGCAATTAAATTTGTGACTTTTAAAACTTTTTTCTATTATTTGGTACCAATGAGGGTTCCGTACCAATTTCAAGATAACATGTGAATAACAACAAATTTATAATAGTTTATAAATTTAAGTTTGCAACGTATGAACTCATTTTGTATCAAATCAGGTACAAATATAAGTTTATAACGTTTTTTCTATGAAATATCCTACACTGTTTTCAGGTACATTATATAGCTATATTAAGACGTCAATAGTTTAACCGTGACGAAGCGGGCGAAGCCGAATTCAATAGCTAGTAAATAATAAAATATAAATTTATTAAAGGAAATTAAAGAGAAATCTTAGGTGCAACGACTGATATATGCAAAATCTCGTCATACACTGATGACGTCATCAAACAGGAATCCAACATTAATACGTCCGGTGGAAAATGTCACTTGTACGCTTCTTAGAAAGAGCGAATTGACACTAATATTACTTTTAGGTTTTTCCTATGACTTCGCCCGTATTGTCAAATAGAAATAAGTAAAAAACAAATATTTTTTAAAAACTAGTAAAAATTTTGCCATTTTGCATATTTCAACCCGCGCCTATCGGAAACCAAATTCAAAGAAGGTTCTGGCCACTAAAGCAAGAATTAATATGAAGATATGTTGATGAGAACATCAACCTACTTCAAAATTCTTCTACCCTTCTATTTATGTTATGAAATAGAAATAAAAGTAAACCTCCTTGACGGTGTATTCCGAACACAGCAGGATAGGCAAAAGAAACACAGTGTTAAGACACTCCTATCTCCAATTTGTGCCAGATTTTTCGAGGCATTGTGTGCTGAGTGACGAAAACTATTAATAAATAACAATACACTGAAATCGAAACATTGCAACAAACAACATATAGTACTGATGACAAAATAGCTCGCATTTAAAAGAGTATTAAAACTTTAATATTACGGGACTGGAAACTTTTAGACGTTTTTATTTTTTATTTTTTCTCTGGTGTGATGTTGTTAGAAAATAGATAAGATATTATTTTTGTGTTTTGTATAAACAATTTTGGCCAGGAGCAATAAAAGAATTGAATATCTAGTCTTAAATAGCCCACTAACTGTTTATTAAAAATTGTAGAAAATACAAAATATTTAAATCAATCCATTATCTAACTATTCTCACATAAAACAATATAGAACTAAACATTAAAATTCAATATAAGTATAATATATTTTTTCTAAGCAAACTAGTTTAATATAGACAGAAGGACACTAAAAATTCCAACTGGCTCGATCTTCGTGAGTCAGGTATAAATCGTTGAATGTGTCAATTAACTCAGTGTTAATGCTGTATTTATGTAAATATGGGCAACAGACGGACAGACATACAAAGTAAGGATTTTAAACAAAAAGACAAACATATATAGATAGTGACAATTTAGATAAATTTTCTGTAAAAATGTCAATCGTGTAACGTAGAGTGCATCTATACGTTAGGATTGATGGAATTGATTAAATTTTCGTTTTTTTTTGTTGATCGGTCGGTATGAGAGTAAATTATGGTTGAAACGGATTCTTGTGTTTTTGGCTTTGTTTTGTTTATTTTTTAATGATAAGAATAATTAAGAATTTATACATTATTTTTATAAAATTAACTTATCAAAAATGATTTTGTCCTTTGCAATAAATATAGGTCATACAGATTATTTATTATTAAGGAGTTACTTTAATTCAAAAAAGTGTTGATGCTTTATTATTAGACATCTTATCTTAATTATTTTCGTAAAATGATATCTAATTATTATTCAGATACACAAAATTGTAATATAAGTACCTATATATGATTTAACATTTGAGATTTAATTTTAAATTGATATATTTATTTATAGGTTTAAATTATATGTAATCTGAGTAGTTTTTTTAATCTGTAATATGTTTATACCTTTCAATAACCAATAACTCTACATCACGTCATCCCAAAAAGGTGGGAAAATGTTCAACATGGCCTCTACGTAGCATACCTCATAACCGTAACTTATCTGTGTTATTTCATTTGAACTATAAACTTAACATATTTCTTAGAAAAACCCACATCTGATCGATCGACATTGATTTATTTTGATTATAAATCTATAATACATTTCTAGAAATATGAGAGCGGAAAAATATTAAAAGCCCGCCTACGTAACAAAAGTGGTGGCAATAACTTAAATCTGACTTAAGTTATTACATATTTTAGATACCCATGATAGCTTCACGCTATTAAAAGTGACATTTGTGTAAAATAACTACAATAGGTATATTCTATAGGAGGTATACTAAATAATATTAAGTAGGTCCTTCGGGTAGATTTTTTTTTTAAATAAGCATAATTTATAATTTAAGAAATTTATTTTGTTAGACTTAATATTATTTATTATCTTTAATGCAAATTACTTTTTTACAATAATAATAAAATGTAGTGTAGATAGGCATATGTAAGTAAGTAGCGTAAGAAAAAGGTTTTAATATTATATAATAGGCATGTCTTTAATATTTAAGATTTCTATTTTTTTATACATTTACATAATGAATTAAATACCAAAAGTTATATGCTTTGACAATACAAAAAGTAAAAGAAACAATTAAATATACGTTCGCTTAGCAATAGATATATTATCAGTCTTACATACAGAAAACAGAACAGTAAGCATTAANTAACAAATAAAAAAGTTATATACAATCAACCTTGCGTTTGGGTCAAAAATGGGACGGCGGCGCTTCTAGTGTTAAAAGTGGCATTTGTGTAAAATAACTACGATAGGTATATTCTATAGAAGGTGTACTAAATAATATTAAGTAGGTCCTTCGGGTAGATTTTTTTTTTAAATAAGCATAATTTATAATTTAAGAAATTTATTTTGTTAGACTTAATATTATTTATTATCTTTAATGCAAATTACTTTTTTACAATAATAATAAAATGTAGTGTAGATAGGCATATGTAAGTAAGTAGCGTAAGAAAAAGGTTTTAATATTATATAATAGGCATGTCTTTAATATTTAAGATTTCTATTTTTTTATACATTTACATAATGAATTAAATACCAAAAGTTATATGCTTTGACAATACAAAAAGTAAAAGAAACAATTAAATATACGTTCGCTTAGCAATAGATATATTATCAGTCTTACATACAGAAAACAGAACAGTAAGCATTAATTATTGAATGATTTCTACTTCCTTTAATTCTTATAAGGCCAATATTACATACCTATCAATTTTAATCAAATATTAGAAATATTTAATTATATAAACCTATACATATATTAAATACTTTGTTTGTGGAGTTTATATACATGCAATATAGGTAGGTATATAGTATATTTTACCCACTGGTTTAAAAAAAAATTAAAAAGAAGGTATTGTGTTTAATTTTATTTTATTTTCGCGTAAAATTATTCTCAACACATACGTCATAGTTTGTACATTTTTTTTAAATGTAAACTACATATTGAATAAACATAGGTATATGAATACTAATATTATATCTTAGCGTAGAGTTTGTTTGGTTGAACAAGCTAATGTCAGCAACTAGTTCAAATTGAAAATAATTCTTACATGTTGAATAGTCTATTTAATATTTATTAAGAAAAGCTACAGACAACACAATAATATTTTTAATAACCACACAGCAGCAGCATGTTAATGCTAATATTAAGTATACAAAAATTAAAATAATTTAATTTTTTATTCAAACACAGACAAAACCACATGTAAAATATATATTTAAGTAAACGACATGAAGCGTCACGTAGACATGACGAATATAACGACATAAGGCAATTAGCAAACAAGATGGCGGCTGCGCCCGCGCCAATGTCAATACCGTCATAAATCACGCGCCATATTTATTTCAACTATTAAACATATTTATTTTTAGGTTTTGTATTACATTTATTTATTTTATATTATTTGTATATGTAAATATTATACACGTTATGATTGTGCATAGGTACCTACCTATATTAATTTTATAGGAATAATTTTTGTTTACAAAGAACGTCTAGTAAAGAGAATATGTTTTTGATATCCTACTTCCCGCCTATTAACTGTCACTAAAAGACAAAACTAAAACTATCAAGTTAAAAATTTCTATTACAATTTAGATGTTTGTTGCGCATGCGCAAAATATACCTTTCTTCGTGTTAATATAGGTAAAAAATTAAATAACAAATAGGAAATAAGAAGTAAGTGCGTACTTACAATAACTAGACAACTTTTTTAAGACGTATGTAGCATATTGCTGTTAACCTACTCTGATGAGACAATGTGACAAGTAAAATAAAAATGAAGCAAAATCAAAATATTATTCAATTAGGCAAGCAAGCATCTTGGATACATAAAAATGTCAGTATTGTCATATCTACAGGATTCTGTTAAGAAAAGCCGACAAGAAACTTAACAGTTCCTCTTTCAGAATATAATTTACCTACTTGTCTAATGAGTGTAAAATGAAGAATAAGTATACCCCCAAAGACATTTAAATGACCACCTCTTGAATGAGTATGCGTATATTTTTTGCGATGCGACTCTGTAGAATAAAATATGAGCTTATTTTAAATCAAATAAAAAAAAATCACCTTCACACTGTATCCCGCACACAGCAGGGTAGGCAGAGGAAACCTAGTGTTCCCCACTTTCCGCTGAATTATGGAGGCATTGCGTGATGAGTAGCGGAACTCGACACCACGCTTTGCCTCGACACCAGAGCAAAGATTTGAAAATATAAATTTAAATAAATATTTCCTTCCCTCGAGTGGGGATCAAACCCACAATCAGTCGATGAGCTTATTTTCATTATTGTTATTCCTTTTCAAATATTTTAAATGTACATTTTTTGTTTGAATAGATAAATTGTAATGTTCCACTCAACACAGAACGATACGGGCTGTGACCAAAAGATCTGTACCCATAGGTTATGTTTATTTGCCTGCTCTACAAAATGTTAACAATGCATGTACCTAATGATGAAGAAGAATTGCAATATCATATTTTGGGAACGTTCATTTTTATCTTTTTGTATTTTTATTCTATTATAATCCTTTTAGTAAAAAGAAAAATCGTATAATACCTATTAGTAGGTATCTAATAATGATTTGACAATATACCGAAAGTGATAATAATTATTCACTTTTGTTCTGTTTTATCAAAATTAAAATTATTTTGAATGAAAAGTTACACACCGCAGAGAGAAGTTAAATTTAAACTGATAGTCAATAAATAGAAAAGATTTTTTCTATTGGAACCATTTATTCCTGAGATTAGTGCAAAGAACTCTTCAGCTTTATTATATTAGTAAGTATTTATCATTAATTAACATATTGATTTACTTAATTTTACATTCTTCTTATTTTTGAGACGATTTTACTTGATTATGACAAAAATTTATAATTAAAAATTGATATAATTAAGTTTTATTTTTGACGTACTATCATTCCTAAGGTTATGGAGATTTAAAAAAATAAACAATAAACATAGATACTAAATTAATAGGATCTTAAAAATGTCATAACAATTTAAAAATATAATAATTTAAATAATATGCAAAAGTTTATGAATGTTTATAAAAATCACAAGAATCGCGTTTAAAATCTAATAAAATAACATTTTATAGCTTTACACCCACTGTTTTAGTTTTATGTAGGTACCTCTATCTTAAAAAATCTACATAGGTAGTATAAAATATTTTTGATAAAATCGTAAAAGACATTTTGTTATTAATAATAAATTATTATTATATTTATATGTTATAGCAAATTTATATAATAAAATTATCAAATCAAAATGACAGTTATTAAATATACTTAGAACTGGATTTAGCTAATCTTTCAATTGAGGTGAAGTTAGATTTAACAATAAATAAAATTGTTGCAGATAATTTATAAATGATTTAGTATTATAATGTTATGTATAATAATGAAACTAATTTTATATTCACAATAAAAATAAATTATTTTAATTAATAATTTTATTTAAATAGATTATAAAACAAAAATGATAAAACATTATTTTTTAAAATAAAAAAAATAACAATAGTATACTATAATAGAAAATAAAAAAAAATAAAACAATACTAGCGACCTTGCGCGCAGCTTAGTCCGTTTAACCTTATTGTTATATTATAACCAAATTATACAAAATCCCCATGCCTATGCTTTATTGTAATATATTAGCTATATCACTGTAAAGTTTCATGTAAATCCGTTCAGTACTTTTCGCGTGAAAGTGGAACAAACATTTAGATTTATAATATGAGTAGGATAGGATAATTAAAATAATGACATTTCGAACACGCAAATTTTTCAAATAAAAAGGGACAGTATTTTGGAAAAGGCCGTATGTTTTCTTGCTGTCTCTCTCCCACCCCGGCCCCGCCCCCCGGCGTGCACTCAAGTAAAGATGGCGGATTCCCACTAAAAATACGCGGGGTGAAAATAATGTGCACGAATGAGTGCCTTCCCTTTTTATTAAATGGAAGAATAATTGTGCAAATAACATGGTGGGATAAATTATTTTAATATGCAAATAAGTTCATCGTTTTTTTAATTAATATTAGAAATATTTGTACTTTTCAAAATTAGGCATAAATATTTTTTTGTGTTAAACATTTGTATAAACATATTTTACTGGTGTTTACCAAAAAAACGGTGGAACGCTAAAATTCGAGCGTAACGTGCAAATTAAGCAAATATATAATCTTATAATTACAATAGCATTTAATATAAGAATATTAAATATGTTGGTTCAATAAAAATTATGCGTTGGTACATACATGCCTTAACAGTCAACCATCTGTGTATATAAAAATATATATAGATAACTTATATAAATTGCATATAATTATTCCAATAATTTATATAAGAAATAAGAAAACCAGTTATTTAAATATTTAACTACAATTTTTAAAGAAAAGGCTCAAAATACATTCTATCAATTAAGCCTATTAGTAGAGTCGTTTCAAAATATGAACTTGACTAATTACAAGTATCTAATAATTTAAATTTAACATTATCAATCTTAAATTTATTACAAAATTGTATGAAAAAAACATATTACCATATAAATTACTCACATACTAAAAACGCTTCTATACGGAGTCCAATTTAACGTCACTTCCGAGAATGTACTAGAATATTTATATTACTTGAAACGGCAATTAAGTAAATTATTATTAATCTGTTTCGCTTTAAGAAAAGAAAGTTATAAATAGTAATAATTTCACACTTACTTTAAAAATACAAGTTTTTTAACTTTTTAATTATTAGAACACTTTCATCAACTCACAATTTAAGTTTTCATACAATAATTGTTAGTTAACCGCGTATATACCAAACTAAAAAAAACCTAGGCTGTTATTAAAAAACACATTCAAAATCCATGTAAACCAACGAAAAATATATTTTACTAATTAATACATACAACAATAATATACGTGAAACTATAATTCATCTTGGATAATCTAACACGTTTCTAGGATCTACACCACCGACGCCGGCTACCGCCGCGTCCAAACTGAGTTTCAGGGGCGAAACTTTTCCGCCCCCGTCACGCTACCAAAAACTTATGTGAAAACGTCAAAACTCCACACAAAACTAACCAGCAGCGTATCAAATTATATACAAACAAATAAAAAAAGAACAAACAAAAACTAAATAAACACTACTTAATGTCGATACGAAAAATAGTCTTACCTGGAACGAAGTATTTCAAAGTGAACACAACACCTAAGCAAGCAGCGCTTTGTTTTCCCATATAAAACGAATTCCTTACACGCAATCCATCATATCATATAATGTAATACAAATATAAGTAAGTATTGGTGTTTAAACAGGTGTTGTGGGTCACTACACGGGGACACTAGACACTGTCACTGGGCGACGGACACAGGTCCGCCGTGGGAGCGCGCCGCGGCCGGAGTGCCGGAGAGGTGACGCGTGGCGCAGTGGCGCGCGGCGGCCGCTGTGGGAACTAATTCAGTTATTGCTGGACTGTCATAATGTGCATGGAATTGCATTGACTTTGTATTTGTGTTAGATTTTTGTAAAATTTTGTTTATTTATCGAATTGTTTATATATGTATTATTCTTATTGGTGATATTAGTTATGTTTACAAGGGAAAATTCTTAACTTTTCATATGTTTGCAATATAAATGTAGATTTTTTGCATAAAATTTTTTACATTTGATCTTGTGCGTAAAACTATTTGATTTTTAAAATTATCAAAGCAAACTTAATTGTAATAAATATGTAATTTAAAAAAAAAATACATAAAAAATATACAAAAACTCTATCAATTATACAATCAAAACAATCATTAAAATACACTGAAAAAATCCCCCTAAAAAATAACAATCACAATAACATAACTAAATAACACAACTAATCAACACTGTATAGGCGGCGTGACCTTGCCGCGCGTCTGTCCCGCTCGCACGCCACGCCCCGCGCCCCGCCCCCCGCCCATCCCCACTTACCTATAGTGTTTGATTGTTTTGTTTTCTATTCTATTTGAAATTGTTGGTTATTTTTTTTTAATTAATTTTTGTCATTATTTTATTTATTTTTATACTTTTTTAATTATTTTTTTATAAGTAGTTCTCTTTAGTCTTTTTTTTTGTACTTTATATTTTTTCATTTTGTTTTTTTTGGATTTGTGTTTTTATTATTTTATGAATTAAATGATTATTATTAATATTTAGTATAGGTATATTTTATTGGTAATTTTGATGATATATAATTAAATTGATTGTACTTACTCGTATTATTTACATGTATGTATTTCCACATTAATTTAGTTGTTATATTTTTATTTAATTATATTTTTATTAGTTTTTAGGTAAAATAATATATATTTTTTTATTTTTTATTCGTAAATTTTACTTTTTAATTTTATTAATTTTTAATTTATTTTAAAATTTAAGTATAAGGTAAGTATGTACCAATTGAATCTGCAATAGAGATATGAAGACTTTTCGACTAATTTGAAAAAATAAAAAAAATTAAATAAATTATACCTATTGATATTTTTTTATTTCAAAAGTTGATGATATGATTTTCATTAACTCAACATATAAAAAGTCCTATTATGTCATATAGCATAATAACATAGGAAGACGCAATTCGCGAGGTTTAAAATTACTTTTGCATTTATGGGTGTGATTATAAAAGTAGAGCCAGAAAAAAAGTTTTAGGTACTTCCCAAAATTCTATATTTCTACAAATAATACAGAACCCTTAGTGGGCAAGCCAGACACGCACTTGACTGATTTTTATTTTAAGGTAGGTAAGTGCTTAAAAACATGCAATTCAAAAATAGATGAGTGACAAATTTCTCTACCTATTTATAACCTACCTACGACCCTAAACATCCCCTCTTGTTTTACTATAGGTATGTAATCAATTAATTATTAAAATTTACTGAGAAAATAACGTATTCTTTCTAAAATTCTTTCATACAAAATTATCATATTAAGAAATGAAACGAATAATGGAATTTAATTTCTAAATATTTCTTTAGAAAATTATACAAGAATGCAAATAACTGATTTAACAACATGCCATAAAGGTGATCATCTCCTCTAAAATACTCTATGTATAGGAGATACTATAAAGATGCGATCTTTTCGTAGGATATGCGAAATCAATTTACTGACCAAATCCGAAAGGAGACATTGAGTGGGAGGTTGGAAACAAGAGAGAGTGGTAACGAGGGCAGGAGGAAACCTTAGAGAATGAAGTATGGATGCTAATGGGTGAAGGTCACGTAAAAAGCGTGAAGGCCCCCCAGGTGGAATGTATGAAGAGCTTGATCATAATGAACAAAGTGAAAAACGTACTCATTAGGTACATAATATATCTAGGAAGAGATAATCAGGTTTTAAAACAATCCGTTTTTCACTTTTCGCACCTTGTCGAAACATTGAGTGAGTGCCGTCACGCAGACGGTACTCAACGCCACGCTTTTCCTCACTGCCAGTAAAAAAAACCAAGTTAATTTAAGTAGTAAGTACATTCATTTCTTAGAGTCAGAATCGAACCCATAACCATCGAGAAGCAACCGAGTCAAAATGGTCCTAACTTAATAACCGCTATAAAAGTGTAAGACAATACCTACCTGTCAACATCTGATAATGTTTTACATTCTGCCGAAATTACGTATTGATTTTACGATCAATCGTAAAATATTTGTCGATATCACTTTACCTACCGTTCTTTTATTTTGTACGTCAAAACCATAATAGAGGCCGTCGTGACATAGGGGCTCAGGTTTGAGTGGAAACACGACGGACGTGGGATCGATTCCCGATCCGGGGAGTGAAATATTATTATTTTTTTATTCTCATTTCTCCGCTCTAGAGTCGAAGCAAAGCGCGACTCCAGAAATTATGGCACTAGGCAGCCAGGTTTCCTCTGCCTACCCTGCTATGTGCAGTATAGATAAAGCACGATGCTAAAAATAGCTTGGTTAACTATAACATGCAATACATATTTCAAACAGAGTGTCTTAACACTCAATCCACTGCATATCCTTCTATGCTTGAAAAACTTGGAACTGCTAATTACTTCAAATCGTGATTGTATCACTACAATACCATAAGAACGATTAATTTGTAGAGTTGATGAGAAGAAATTGTTTTAAGCACCGTTAATGCTTTCTTTATCTTCGGTGTCCAGATTAGGCAGTTAGAACCTAGAGTAAAGACATACAATTTTCGAATTTGAAGTTAATGTTGCCTTATTAGCTTTTACAGCGGCACTGGTCAAAAAGGGAAGAGGGTTCTCTGTCTTTGAGAAAATATATTCCTAACTATAATTAATAATTGTATTCATAATATTAGCGCATTATGTCCTTTCATCATTTATTATTATTGTTAAATAATGTGGTTATTTCAGTTATTAAAGACCTGTAGTTTATAACTCTACGAATTTACAAAAAATAAAGCAAATCCGTAGCACAAACCATACATACATACTACCTACCATAAAAATACGACAAAATAAATGGCTAAAACACAAGATAAGTCCATAAAACTGTATCTAAATACTTCATCTACAGACATAACTACCTGAGAATCAATCGGGCGACAGGTGACGATAAACTGTCAACGTTACGACGCAACAGACCGTTTGTGATATAAATAAACTTTTATATATATAAATATTATAATATGCAATTTTTGTATATATCATACAATAATAATTTACATAGTTATTAAGTTTTGAAAGGATAACGTCAGTTTTACACTATTGCCCTAATTTAGAGACGAACCGGTGGCGGAAATAAACGCCGCGTATTGTTTTAGTTACAGAAACAATTAAGCAACGATAAGGAGCTAGGGCGATAATGTAGAGTCAAGCGTCGGTTGGCTTGTTCTATAAAGAAACTTGTTTTTTTTGCAATATTTGTATATCATCCTATAATAACTTACATGGTTAATAGGTATTGAATAGAAACAAGAACCTGTATGTCCTAAGAATCTATAAATACAATTCATTTTAATTTTACATTTTTGTCCTGTTTTTATAAAAGTGTGGGTTGGTGGAACTTAACGCCGCATTGCTCAAGAAACAACCAAAACTGAAATCCCACTACTGGGAATCAATAAAAAAATACACCTATATATTATTTTTTTACATGCAGAAACTTTGTAAGGATAAAAGGATCTATGCGGTCATTGACCTTAGCGAAGTGTGTCATACGTGAGTGGTATAATATATATTTTTTTAAGTATAAATAGTTTACTATTTAAGAATTGTTGTGTGCTCGTTTGCGGAATTAAACGCCGCATTCCATTTAAGTAGATCGGAGAGGGAAATATTTAACACACCCACACTTTAAATCACAGTAGCTATTGTAACTCACAGTGTTCTCAATTAATACATCAAGTGAAAGCCGAACTCACAATGTGTATGTCTGACTGTCACATGACAGTTGTGGGTTCGATTCCCACTTAATATTATTATTTTCGTAACTCTAGAAATAAGACAAAGCGCAAGCAACCGTTGAAAATTGGGTGATAACTTGAGGTCAGAGTGTGACTCGACTAGATTTTCAGGTTCCCTCTGATTGATTTTATTTTTTTATAGCTTGAACCTATAAAAAAATAACAATTCCACTCTAGTATAAAATTCAACTTATTACCCGCAAATGATGCCACAGATCTTTAATTTAGAACACGTCAATCAAATCTAACAAACAAATTCAAACATCGCTCATCTTTCCCCATACAATCTTGTTTGAGAACATACAAAAATACAAAACAACGCTAAACCTATACAAATAAAGCTTATTTTCCAATAAAAAATAGTTCAGCAACATAATTTTTCTCATACTATATGCGTAATTTAGCATCGTAAAGTGGGCAATTTTCGCGGGCGCCACTATACCTAGTGTCATCGGGCTTTATGGCTTGAAATTATACGCTGCGAAATGTTCGCGAGCGATCGGTCANTGCAATATTTGTATATCATCCTATAATAACTTACATGGTTTATAGGTATTGAATAGAAAAAAGAACCTGTATGGCCTAAGAATCTATAAATACAATTCATTTTAATTTTACATTTTTGCCCTGTTTTATAAGTGTGGGTTGGTGGAACTTAACGCCGCATTGCTCAACAAACAACCAAAACTGAAATCCCACTACTGGGAATCAATAAAAAAATACACCTATATATTATTTTTTACATGCAGAAATTTTATAAGGATAAAAGGATCTATGCGGTCATTGACCTTAGCGAAGTGTGTCATACGTGAATTGGTATAATATAATTTTTTTTGCAGAATAAATAGTTTACTATTTAAGAATTGTTGTGTGCTCGTTTGCGGAACTAAACGCCGCATTCCATTTAAGTAGATCGAAGAGGGAAATTTTTCACACACCCTTACTTTAAATCACAGAAGGTATTGTAACTCACAGTTTTCTCAATTAATGCATCAAGAGAAAGCCGAACTCACAATGTGTATGTCTAACTGTCACATGACAGTTGTGGGTTCGATTCCCACTAAATAATATTATTTTCGTAACTCTAGAAATAAGACAAAGCGCAAGCAACCGTTGAAAATTGGGTGATAACTTGAGGTCAGAGTGTGACTAGACAAGAGTTTCAGGTTCCCTCTGATTGATTTTATTTTTTTATAGCTTGAACCTATAAAAAAATAACAATTCCACTCTAGTATAAAATTCAACTTATTACCCGCAAATGATACCACAGATGTTTAATTTAGAACACGTCAATCAAATCTAACAAACAAATTCAAACATCGCTCATCTTTCCCCATACAACCTTGTTTGAGAACATACAAAAATACAAAACAACGCTAAACCTATACAAATAAAGCTTATTTTCCAATAAAAAATAGTTCAGCAACATAATTTTTCTCATACTATATGCGTAATTTAGCATCGTAAAGTGGGCAATTTTCGCGGGCGCCACTATACCTACTGTCATCGGGCTTTATGGCTTGAAATTATACGCTGCGAAATGTTCGCGAGCGATCGGTCAATCCAAATTATGTTCACTTTATGGTGGCACTAACCGGCCTTGGTGTTCTCGTGGTGTCAAACACCCATGGGTATCTGTGGGTACCTAATATATCTATAAACGTTTTAAACTTAAGTGGTTCGAGAGTAATTGTTATTAGAATTGAAATTCTGTGTCTGTAAATTCTAGCTGGTAACAGTCAGAGCTCAGAGAATAAATCATTCCTCCGAGTGCGAAATGAACCTACACCCTACAACTACAAACAGCACAGATACTATGCCGCTGCGCCACGACGGTCTCACATATCTAACAAAATAATTTACTGAATTTAATTACAAAACTTTCTTTCTATGATTTGATATTGATAGTAACATTCAAAAGACAGTGTCTTAGATCGGGCGAAAATTTAATAACAAAGTGTCTTCACTCTAGTTTCTCTATGCTACCAAAGAAGCAATAAATTTAAATAATAGTAATTAATTCTAAGTATTCCATAAATTGAATGATTTAGAGAGATTTTAGCATAAATATTTTGATTTCTATTGAGATAACACACTATATTTCTATTATGAGAGAGTGTTAATATAACTAGATAATATTTATCAATAACATTGAATGAGCATATTTTATTACCAATAAAATTTACGTACATATGTTTACCAGTAATAGTTAAGCAAACTGACACACATCGCTAAGGTCAATGTCCGCATAGGTCCTTTTATCCTCTCATAATCCATAAACTACAAACATTACGATAGGATTGTAACAGAGATTGCATATGTTATTTATTTATTATTCCTTTTTAGCACTGTAACCCACACACAGCAAGGTGGAACAAGATGGGACCTGGGAACCTAGTACCAACACACTCCGTTCTCATTAAGACATTTCGGAGTAAAGTGGGGAACTTTACTCGGAATTCTGGGCACAAGCATGCGACTGTAATCGCGACAAGTTGTGGGATTTATTCCAACTCGAGGAAATATTTGATATTGTTATTTCCCCGCTCTGGCAACAAGGTAAAGCGCGGCGTTGAGTTGCAGTAGGTACTCAACAAGCAATGGCTCCAGAATTCGGTGGAATCTGGGGAACAGGAATTCTTAACACTAGGTTTGTTTTGCCTATTCTGCTGTGTGCGAGATATAGCGTGAAGCTGACAGTAATAATAGCTGCATGCGGGAAACGACTCCACGTGAGTTCCAGAAAATCATAATTGTTACAGAATAATAGATTAAAGTAATTTATTACAGCTTTTAAGCTACATAGAGATATTTTATAGGCTTAGGTCTATTAATCTTAGCCTAGAGCTAATAGGTTAGGCTTAGACCTAGGCTGGCTATTTTATAATTACTAGGTGAGTTGCAACAAGAAGAAATTAGTTTTGACCGTCCATCATAATATCAATATAATATTGTAGATTTTGATATTGCAGTATCCCGCATACAGAGGGAACCTGGTATTACAGAGCATACTTCACGCGCTTTAAAATATTCGAGATATTACGTGTTGGGTAGTGGAACTCAACACTGGTTTCTTTACCAAAGCGAGGACAATATCAAACTCCTGGGTGTATTCAGGTAGAAGTCATTCCAGGTCTCGAAACCTCAATATATAATACTTAAGCGGTATTACATAAGAGCATCATAAAAAACAACGCCAGCACAGGCATGGTGGGTAATTAAAGCGGGGCACCAACTTTGTCCGTTCCCGTCGTCGTTTCCCGTTGGTCCGTTGTACACACTATCTAAAGGAAGCACGCGACGTCCCCGGCGCGGCGACGCGCGGACGTCACATTGTTGTGTCGATAACTATTAATCAGGGACATTAAACTTGTTGGAGGAATTGTAGGGGATATGTGGAATACTAGCTTTTGTATACGGCTTCGCCTGTACGGTTAAAGGATAATAAGTAAGAATTGTGTATGACACGGTCTAATTGAGAGAGATAGAAGCTAATGTACGGTGGATAACATGAAAACAAAGTGGGTATAGCAAATCTGTGTACCTAGTGTTAAGACACTCCGTTTCCGTTAAGACACTTGCGTTCCCCACTTACTATCCTACACACAAATGTTTTATTTATTTTGAGTAGCAGCATTTCCTGAGATTTACGCGTTGAACCAAAGAAACTCTTCAGCTTATTATAATATAAATCTGTGATCATCTAATCATATAATGTATAATTATAAATAAATATAAATATTAAAAGTCATTGTCATTTTAGTTTATTTGTATAAAATTAGTATTTGCATATAAATTTTGATTTCTTTTTTATATGAAAATTATGATTAAATTATGCAAATATTTAAATGCTGATACATATCTAGCTATGTTTAATCAATTTACAATTAATTTATTGATCAACGAAATTTTCTATAATCAAATTTTGGTAATAAAATATTAAGTAAAAAATGTCAAGTGTTGATGCTGTTGTGTCCACAAGCGTGTGAGTGCAAACGCGACAGTTATGTGTTCGCACTCAGAACGAGGCAAAGCGCAGCGTTGAGTTCCGCCACTCAACTCACAATATGTCAAGAGTTTGGCGACAAGTGGCAACTTTACGCTGTATCTCACAAATAGCAGCGGAGGAAAAGGGAACCTGGGAGCCTAGTGTTGAGACACTCCATTCCTTAAACACCCTGCTCTACTGGAAAAGATGTGAAACTGATTTTTTTAAAGCATAAATAAACAAGCATATAGCGTAGGCTGTACTGTAACAGTATAACGTTGAAATTTATGAATGGATCGTAAATATACGCGGCGTTCATTCACACCTCGCTCCAAGGTCTCGTGTTTTGGTGGCCTTGTTATGTCCTTAACTTCTTGTCTAACATACAATAATAATACTAAAGTGAGGCCGCGTTTCACTGTAAGCGCGACAGTTCACGGGTGATAATGTGGGTTCGATTCCCGTTGAGGGGTGCCGTTGAATTTTCCAAACTCAGCAGTGTGTTGGGAACGGAATATCTCAACGGAAAGGGAAACGCTCCTTTTTTTCCTTTCTGTTGAATTATCGAGACATTGGTATTGAATGGCAGAACTCTACCAGGCCTTTTTAATTAAAAAAAGTATTAAATAAATTAATAGCAAAAACCAAAAACTATAGCAAGCTTAAGTACTAGATTCATATCCAGTAGGTACATATTGACTGGCTGTCATATGAATGTCACGCAACGAGCAGTGCTCGACATGTGACCGAGTGAAGGCCGACTGTCGTATATTTTATACAGACTTATTTGGAACTTTGGTTATTCGATTGTGAGTTTATTGTATAGCAAATACTAAATAAAATATGCGTGATAGTTGTAGCGTCAAATCTTAGTTGAGGGTATGTTTCTGTAAGCGCAATGGTTGTGAGTACAGTCCTCGGTCAGGGCAATATACTATTTCCATTTTCTCGGTGTTAAGTTGCGCCACTTAACGCAAGAGTTTGAACAAATTCAGGCTTTTTCAATAACCTAATGTTAAGACACTGTTTCTGGAAATTTGTAAAAGATTTCCTTTAAAAAAATAAGTAATAACAAGTATATTATAAGAATTTCGGCTTAATGGTTAAACAATACATTTTTATTGTAGAGTATTGGCGATGTGTGCTTCAACAGTATCCAATAAGGTGCGGATTCTAATTTTATATAGATTTTCTAAAACGTTTTTCTTACGTTATTATATACAATTCCATATTAAAATTCTAAGACTAAAGATCTTCGAAAACACACTACCGGAGGGTTACGTAAAAAGCACGAGGACCCCCCAAGGGCATATAAGGGCTCCACTCTCTCTGGCTACCCCGCTAGGGATAAAGCGTGAAGTTACAAAAAAATCCTTAAAACACTATCCTCTCATAAACATCCAGCTCAAACGTATTATTTAGATAAACTTCATTAACTAAGACATCGGCTTTTAAAAACGAAATTAACGTAAAAGTTTACGTAATTTACAGCAAGATGGCGTCATTTTTATCAAAGTGATTTAATTCTTACTTTTGCCGAAAAGGAGTTCATTCAGATTCAATGGCTATTAATGTTCATCTTATATAATTAAAATGTTTTTAGTTATTTAAAAGTAAAGCTTTGCTGTCTTATCATTTTTAATATATTTAATTTTCTTATATAAGTTAATAATATTAACGTTGTATCCAGGCAGATACATGGTAGAGTAGTCAGAGAGAACCTGGGCAACAAGTGTTATGTTCTCGTTAAGACACTTCCATTCACGTTTATTTCCGGGAGTGAGAATAGAACTCACAACCTGCCGCAGTTGCACTCGCATGCTTTGCCCTTGCACTTTAATTTTGTTGTTAGATTAAATTGTAATTCGGAGGAAAGTGGAGAACAGAGTGTCTTAACACAGGAAACCAGGTTCCCACTACCTGCTGTTAGGGATACATCATATATTTTAACAACTATTCTTGTTGGATACAGTAATTAGTGGACACATATCAACTAATCAAACTTAAAAGCTGTTCAAATGTTTCCTAGAGTTCAGTATAACGAAAGAAAAGAAAAATAATCCAAATACATAAATTACTAGTTATTTATTATTTTAAAATATAATATATACCATGTAATGGCACTAGTATATTCCTCGCTAGTACATCCACTCTATCTCGACGCTATCCTGCGCCCGCGCGTAAACGACCGGCGATGCCTTATTCGATTAATTTATGATAATATGTTAGTATTGAGATAGCCGGTGCGGAGTTACGATTAAACTGTTTTTATGTTAATTTGCCATCTTTGTTTAGAGCGATTTGTGCTGGTGCAAGGTGAAGTTAAAGGTAGTGTAGAATAGATATAAAGTGTATAATGTATTTTCATATATTATAGATATTGTACGTATATCCGTAAACTTATTATAAATAATAAAAGATACAATAAAAACTTTATATATTTTTTAATACATTTTTTGAACGTTAATATATATTTTAAAACCTTAGAGCTCCTATTGCCACGTTATAAGCAATGCTCCACGGCGCATCCCGCATATAGCAGAGTAGGCACATAATATTAAGACAGTCCGTTCTCCACATTCCGGCCTAATTTTCGAGAGATTGTGTATTGAGTATTGGAACTCAATATCGCGCTTTGTCTTATTACGTACCAAAAATAATTTATTACCCCAAGTGGGAATTAAGCCCACTACTTTTGTTTACAGCCGCACGCCACCGCGCCACGACCATCTAAAGTTACATTTAATATTTTTTAATATAAATGTCACTTGTCCTATACTAATATTCTTGTATATTGTATTTGTCATTATTTCAAAAAGGTTATGACATAAAATACAAGACAAGTAATAAATAAAGTGATAATATGCACTTGTCAGTAATTCTTTTTTTATGTCGTGTCAATAAATTACTTGCATTAAAATAACAACAGACAGCTGTTGTTGAGTATACAGTTTCATACAATATTTCAATGAAGTTACCGTGACGGAGCTTTGACGTGTTTGACCTTACACGAATGTGCCATTTCATATATTTTTTGGAAAAGCTTCTTTTCCTCGCTCAAAGAAATTAGTAAATTAATATTATTGTATTTCAGGCCAGTTGTGGCGCAGTGGCACAAGAGCGTGACTGTAAATGCGACAGGATGTGGATTCCATTCTTAGTCGAGGAAATGAAATATGTAATGTACTTCTTTGCTCTGGTGTGGAGGCGAAACGCGCTACAGAATTTGGCAAAAAATGGAAATATTTCAACCATTGTACAAAAAATGTTTTGAAATTGGAAAATGAAGATATTTATATTTAGTCGATGTTCGAACTCAGTACACCTGTATTTACCACACCATACTAACTATATCACCCCAACAACCCAAATTGAATACTAACCAAAAAACACAAAAAACCTTAGAAACCTTTCAAGAACAAAAATATTCAAGAAAGTTTGCTCAATAAACAAGAAGGCAGCACTCCGACAGCGGCGCGCTCGCGGCACATCGGGAACATTTTATACAAACGATGACATAAATACTCATTTGTGAGAACAATATCCGATATTGAGTGAGGCCTGTCTTGGGAGTACACTGCATGCCACAAATTGTATACGCTGGTGCAATTTTAATGGGAATATTAGGTAATAATTTCATGATAGTTAAATTTATTTTATAAGCTAAAGGTAAATGTTATATTTTTATAACAGGTAAGCAGAGAAAACTTAGGGTTTTACTCTTTCATAATTTTTGAAACAATGACTTTTAAGTAGCGAAACTCAACATCCCGCTGTCTTTTGTTGCCAGTTTTTTTCTTCTCTCTCTCTTACAATTCAACATTATGGAAAAATAGAAAATTCCCAATTCCAAAATATAATAAAGTTATACCAGAAAGTAAAAATCGTAATAGCAATATCTTTACTTAATTGAGTTTTAAATACTGAGCAGGATACTGCGTGAGGCCTAAAAAATTAAATTTCACCAACACTAACAATATAAAACCAAAAAGTATTTACTTTCACTATCTAAAATTCAGCAACACAGCCTGCAGTGTACTGCGTGTAGACATTCATGTTTATCCACCGTCCTGCCCCCAACCCCCCCCACCCCCTCAACCGATATATTTATTGGTTTGCATCCGAAACCTACGTGGAATTTACGACAAGAACAACTCAAAATTCGTCTTACACTTTACAGCCGTATGCAGATTGACTGGAAGTTATGAAACCTCCAAGTCGGGTCGTATATTCGCCAGGTTATGTAGCAGTATCTAGACGACTGTCGGACATATCTTGTAGAGTTAACGTTTTGATAAGCTCTCGATACTAAATATAGTAACATATTAGTGTTGTCCGAAGGGAATCTATAAGTGATGCTGTTGAAAAATGTTTACTTCAAAATGTTAATGGTTATCATTTTTTTTGCACTGAGCAAAAAATGTCATATTTAAAAAAATATTATTTAATAACATCGTATTGAATTATGTAAATGTAAAATTTTTTATTGTTTATCTGTCGTGTTAAAGATTACTTTTTGTTATGGCCTATATGTAAATATATATATATATATTGTGGTGACAAGCATAAAATATTGTGCAAATATCACATATAGTAGAGAAAACACGAATGACATTAAGTTTAAAGTAAAAAAAATCTTTAATATATTCATATTAAAATGAAAATATATTACATTCTCAATCACTATTTTTAAAATTTAGGATCGTTCACAGGAAGTAAAAATCATAATTATTTAAAAAATTACAAATATAACAAAGAAAAATTAAATTTTACTTAGACCTTAAAAGGCAACAAAAACATAAAACTCCGGCATCTTCATGGACCCAGAAGCTAATAAATTCACAAGTGGTGTATCAGAATTCGTGTAATGAGGCCGGCGTCGATCTACTATGCACTCTATTAATTATTACCTGTATAACGTGTTGTTTTGTTTTTTGGATGTGGTAGTCAACGTGTCAGTTACTTTAGAAGATGAGGCCGTACGGTCGTGGCATCGTGGTCGGGGTCTGTCTTTAAATGCGATGGTTGCGGGTTCGATTTCACTCGGCGGAATGATTTATTTAAATTATTTTAATTTCGTCGATTTGGTAGACAATTAGTGGCGTCGTGTTCCGCGTTCAATATGCAATGTCTCGAAAATTGGCTGGATGGTGTATGCACTCCACCATTATGTTGTGACGGCCATCTTAGATTTATAATTTTACTGAAAGCGTAGAACATTAAATCAATGATTGTTCACTTGTCTTCCTCATGATGAGTCCAGAGATAGCTTTCACACATCACTTCATTTTGAATTTTTATTTAAAAAAAATACTATTCAACCAAACCATCAACAAAAAAAAAATTTAATATAGATTTTTTTACGGCGTTGAGTTCCGCTAGTCAAGACTAAGAAGTAGTAATATCACGATTTTACTACCTGCCTGCCCTGCTTTGCGAGACATTAATCGAAGCCAAGAAAATATATCACATTCAGAACTGAGCCCTCAAACAAATGCATAAATTAGTACAAAATTATACTTGTATCTTCAAAATAATAATTTTGATACATAACCTTTAATATTTCAACAATCACAATAAATAACTATATTTATTACGCCACCGTGACAGGAGTCAAGTATAAAAATAAAGGAATAAAAATTAAAAAGCGTATGTCAGAGGATATTGAACTAAAGTCACCTTTCCCATTGCATTTGTCACATATCACAATTAAGATGAAAATTTGATATTTTAAAAAACAGGTAGGTAGATGGATTTATTTAAGTGTTTTTGCTTAATTTTTAAATTAAACTAATGTGGTTTGAGATTAGAAGGTCCTAGATTCAATATCGGGCAAGGTCAATTCGAGGACTTATAACATATTCGTGAGGCTTTAGTCGTGGCGCAATGGCGCAACGTCTGTCTGTAAGCGCGATGGTTGTCTGTTCGATTCCACTCAAGGATTGATTTATTTCCGTTTTCTCGCTCTGGTGACAAGATCAGCCACTCAACACGACATGTCTCGAAAATTTTCGATTTTTTAACAGAGTTGTAAGTGTTACAGCGTGATACTTTATAAGAGACCAACGTAACTTAATCTCTCCGTTTTATATTTTCTAATACAATGATAATATTATTGTATTAGGAATAACATGTTCTCAAATTTTACTTATATAAAAAAACAAAAACGAAAAACTCAAACAAAAACACCAACATATTATTTTATCTTTATAATATTCGTAAAAGACCTCTAATTATATAACGACATAGATATAACATATTGCATTTTTTACATATTAATCTGCTTTACTAATAAACACACAAAAAACTGTACTTTTAAAATATTCCTATCACATCCAAACATTAGCACGACTCCACACCATCTATCAAACACTAGATTGATGAGTTACACCGTGCCTACATCACACGGCGTTGTTCACTTCCGTGTAAACGCCAGTTCATTAAGACACTATAGCTACGGTGTAAATGTACTCCGTTAAATATGAATTGTTGATTGGCTGTAGTGGCGTGCTATTGTTAATGAGACGGGTGCGGGTTCAGTTCCAATTCGAGGAATGAAATATTTAATATTTTTATTTTCTCACTCTGCTAACAAGGCAAAGCGCAACTAAATACTCAATGCTGTATGGGATACAGCGTGACGCTATACTAGCTATTTGAAATATGATTTGTGTCTGGTTTAAGTCATCTGGATAATAAAATTTACAGAAGAATCGAATTGGGAATCGAACCCACGAAAATCACGTAAAATTGAACAATTGATGTAATTTGTAAAATGGTTTTCAGAGTAGGTACAATGTTCGATACTGATGTGGTGTAAATAAAGTGAATTAAATACTACATTTAATAAAATTGTTCTTCCATACTTAAGATCCACCGTCACGCTCTAGTGATATGAGAAGGGGACGACTGTCTCACGATGTTATACACCGCATATATTAAAGTTAATATGATTCTGTTTAAACAATTAGTAACATTTTATATCATAATTCTTAGAATCTTTAAATATTTGTTATACAGTTTACTGTTGTTTTTTTGTTCTTAATTTTTATTAAATTTAGAGGCCGTCGTGGTCTATCGACACACCGTCTGACGTCTGTCTCTGTCTCGAAACGGTTGTTACAATTCCCAAAGCAATTAGGGGAATAAATTATTTTCATTTCCACGCTTTGATAACAAGGTAAAACGCGGCGTTTAGTTCCGCCACTCAACCAGCCATATCTCGAAATTTGGGCGGAATGTCGAGAACGAATTGTCTTAACACCACCCTGCTGTATAGGATAAAGCCTGAAGCAATTTTTTTTTATTTGCGTAAATATAGTCTATTGTGTGCAAGAATTTAATGTTTTAAAGTCCACGCAAACAACACATGCTGACTAAGACTCCTTCTCTTATAAATTAAATATGTAATTCAAAAGGTAATGTTTTCTATCGGATTCTTGCCACTGTGCCTCCAAAACGTCAAACCATTTAATTCATTAATATCTATCTAACTAATTTCTACAAAAAATTACATCATTATCTACAATCCACGAATCCTTAGAAAAGAGCTATCATAATTTCTGTAAGAACCTCGAGGAGTTGAGTTCCGCCAAAATGCAATACCTCAAGAATTCGGCGGAAAGTGGGGAACAGAAGTGTCTTAATGAGAACTGAGTGTCTCAACACTAGGTTCCCAGGTTCCCTCTACCAACTACGTGCGAAATACAACGTGAAGCGATAAAAACCATTTCGGTGACATGGAAAACTGTTGATATCCATAAATACTTGTTCATAATAACTAGGTAGATGCCTGTGTGGTCCGCAGGTGTTTAAATGTCACGTCCCTACATTAGCGGAACCTTTGATCGTAGATAGTGGTGAATCAATTAATTCCTTTATTTTTCATAATATTGTAGCAACTTGTTAGTATAATGAGGATTTGTCTACGTTGCTCAGTTACTATTGAAATTATAAGTTTTGACGTGTTGGTAGAGTGTTTAGTTTGTAACTTGCGTATGCATTGAATGGTATTTAAAGGTAGTACGTAAGAAAAAGCAATTGCACTCTCTTGGCTGCATTGCATGCAAGCATGCTAGCATGCAAAACCTTGTGTTAAAGTACTCCGCCCCGCACTTTCCTCCTTTTTTCGAGACTGCTTGTTGGGTAATGGAACTCAACGCCGCGCATTATCTTGTTAGCAAAGCAAGGAAATGAACATTAGGTATTTTTTTAACTTTACGTTGTATCCTGCACGTACCAGAGTAGGCAACCTGGGAACCTAGTGTTAAAATACTGCGTTCCCATTAAGCCACTTCCGTTCCAGACTTTCTGATGAATTCTTGAGGCATTGCACGTTGAGTAGCAGATCGAAGCCTGTCCTGTCGCGTTTACAGCCACACGCTTGTGCCCCTGCGTCACGACGATTTCATTAAAATGAAATCGCACAAAATTAAAAGATAGACTACATATTAATATTTAAATTTAAAATAATGAAAATTTCATATATCAATACTTTAAAATGATACGTAGTCGAAAGCATAATTAATAAACGTTACAGTCAAATAGCTGCGAGCGTATCAAAAATAAAATAACTAAATACCGGGCAGGTAGGTAGGTAGGTAGGTAGGTATCCTACATTGTATAAATAAACCGTAGAGTAACAACATGCGAGTACCAACATACAAATTTCATACTTATTACACGTCAATTGCAGAAAGCTCGGTTTTAAACTATCCACAGTTTTACCGCCGTACAATAGGATGAGGAAATATATTTTAATAAATATCTGTTATGCGTTGGATTTTGATTTGTTTTTGCTGTGTTGCGATTTTTTCCATACTAGCCTTTACCTGTGGCTTCGCTTTCGTGTACTCGTACATATTATACCTATATGTACGAGTACACTACTTAATTGAGTAGGTACCTTATATAAATCTTATATTTAAAAACCTAAAACCACATGAATGTTTAAATATCAAAATTAAAACATATTTTTTAACTAATTACAGTAATAACTCAAGAAATCTTATCTTAATTCAATTTACATCAAAACAAGGAGCAAAAAAAGCATAAGAGCTTTGCCAATATAAAAATCAATCTTAACAACAGACAAGGATATGCGCAGATGCAGAATTTAATTTCAAAATTTTAAATTTTGTTTCGTGTAGATCAATATTAGACAGAGAAAACCTATAAATAGTATCTAGACACTCCTCCTTCTGTTTCAAAAATAGATTAATTTGCTTACAGAACAAGTTCTAACTTACAACAATTGCCGAACTAAATTCCTCAACTACATCTCAAACTATGCTACGATATTGTTTTAACACTCTTTTTTCACGCGTTATCTCGCATTTAGCATTATTTTAACACACAGTGAAAGGGTGGAACTTTTACGTAGGAACGTTTTATTTAAATTATTTAATGCAAAAATCAATTAACAAAGTTATCTAAGCTGTGAGCAGTGTATCTTAAAAATCAAGATAAGTAATGCTATTTTTTATTTTATTTCTTTTTAAATAAGTGGTTTCTTAATAACGTTATAAGCGTTACATATTAAATTTCAAGTAATGCCAACATTTTTTTTATTTATTTTCCTTTACGAAGGTATTTATTTGTCTTTACGCAAATAATGTTTCTATAAAATGAATTTAGTCTTATTTCGCCATCTAATATTTTATATTAACCATGAACAGAGGACAGTCTTGGTGCACGGGTGGTAACTGCAACTGTAAAATTGACAGGTTATAAGTTCAATATAATTAATGTGAAAATAAAAGCTTTTAATAAGAAATATTTTCATTTCCGCGCTCTGGTAACGAAGTAAAAGCACGGCGTTGAGTTACGGCATTCAACAAGCAATGACTTCAGAATTGACGCCTTTGCCGCCGACCCCATCTTCTTAAACATCCACATAGAACTTGCACTCTCTCAGGGACAGAGTAACCTCTTACCTGCCTAAGCGATGTCGCTGTAAAGGCTATTGGTCTTTACAGAGTTAACAGCATTAGTACATCCTCAAGTAAAGAAAACCTGCGTGCATTACTTCGAAATAATTAACGTAATGTTATATAGGCTATATTATAAAAGGACTATCCAACACATATACAACATTGGAATTCAAAGTTCCAGTTGTTTCTGAGATAAGCGAACTCAACCAAACAAACTGTTTAGCTTTATGTTTAGTATAGATACAAGTAATTTCAAATTACAACTGGGCGTGTACTATAACAAAGACAATTAATTGATGGCAATAAGAATAATCAATCAGTAATTTGCTTTGGGTGCGCGGGCGCATATCGATCACGGGGACGGGAGCTATTACTTACGAAGTGCGCGGGTAGAGCCGCGGTGTAATTATACACTACTAATTGGATAACGCTATAGAAAACTTTAATATAATGCAATCTTTAATTAAATAATTATGTTGATTTTTTTTTATTCTAGACGCGATGGTTGTGTTGTTTTTATATCCACGATGTTGAGTTGAGTTACATTTTAATGCCATCAATATCTTGAAATCAAGCGTCATCAATATCTTGATCCTAGTGATTAAGTTCCATTTTCAAAGTTTTTTTAAAACCTTTTTTAGTATATTTGTTTATCCGCATATAGCAAGGTAGTCAGAGGAATCTTGGTGTTAAGAAACTCTGTTACTGTCCGCCCGATTAAAAAAACATGGTGTGTTGAGTGATTAAACTCAACATAGCATTTTGTCTCACCAAAGTGAAGCAGTGGAAATCATCCTCTTCACAGTGCCTTCCTATCGAACCCACGACTATCATTCTTACAGTCACATTATCCCACTGCGCCACGAAGACCTCATAAAAAAATAAAACAATAAAACATATATTTATAAACTATATCATTATGCCAATTAATATTTATTATTAAGTTACAATAACTTCAACCTCACCTGCGCTTTAACGGCGTTAAAGGAAATTAAAGGGTAGAACAAAATTACATTGTCAATATCCTACTAAATATGAATCTACTACCTCGTTACATGTAACGTATTACTAACAATTTTATTACGGGCCGTATAATATATGTATATTACAGATTGAGTCGCTAGTGTTAATTAACATATATCAATTTATACGAAGGCAGCGCAATGAGTCTAACGTACGGTACAGGTACATAGTGGCTACACAGAGGGAACCTTGGAACCTAGTGTAGACATAACATTCTCATTAAGAAAAATTCCGTTCCCCATTTTCCGCCGCATTCTGGAGGCATTGTATTAAGTTGCGGAACTTAGCGCTACGCCTTTGCGTATTCGTTACGAAAGCGAGTACCTAAATGTTTTTTTTTTAATATATCATTTCCTCGAGTGGGAGTCGAACTCATAACCTGTCGTGTTTACAGTCTTACTTATGCCCCACGATGCACCTCAATTTTTTTTTTATAATGGATGTGGGCTTGATAAACCTTGAAACTCATGTTACACTCATCAAGGGATTCGAACCCAGGTCCGTTATAACGAATCACGTAAATACGATTAAACTATTTTGAAATTATATTTACTCTAAAACTTACATTAATTGAACAATTCAAACTCAATTTTCTAATTATCCGTAAACTAGGAAGCATAATTTATGACTATAAATAACTAATGACTAAGCAAACAGTTTTTGCGTGGCTTAGAAATTGATTAATCTGTCTATTATTCAGAATTGGCTTGTATATTTCGCAATAGACCTGCCGGCTCAGTGGTCACGCGATCACCTTGTTACAGGTTCGATAATTAATATGCTAATAGTTTGGTGTTGAACTCGTAAGTGAGACGAACACTTCCGCGGCATAGATTATGTTTTATTTAGACTTGACTTAAGTGGTCATTTACGTTTATGAGATATAACAATAATATTGCAGCGTTAAGATGTGTCACTCACCTACTTGTGGTTCGAATTTAAACGAAAAGCGGTAAACGGAGAATGTTAACACTAGATTAACACTAGAAGTATAAAGGATATAGTAAAAAAAGGATAAAGTTAAAGATAGCTATATTTTATATATGTTACACCCATCTTTTTAGGGAGAACATAGTATTATGTTCTTGCATAGAAGCTTACAAAGGCAATTGAAAGACAGCCAGAAAGCAGACTCATAATTTAGCTTACTGTACCAAGTAAATTTCGTTAAAAGGACTAATCTAAACGGAGAACGTAGTATCTCTACACTAGATTCACTCTTCCTATTCCATAAAAAAAGAAAGAAAAAAATGTTTACTGCATCTGCATACACCACCTACCAACGGCTTATTTGCGTGCGCCGGCGCAGGCGCACAAAAACGTCATAATTTACGAGGCACTTTGACGTTTGACTGACAGCGCGGGGTAGTGAGCCGTGTACTATAAATCGTATATCGTGGTACGAGAAGTTCTTTCTTTTTATTTAGCATATCGCTTCTAAACATAGCATTTCATTTATTCAGCCTTAGAGGGGAATTAAATTATATTCTATGATATACATAAATACTTGTATTTTATGTGTGTGTGTGTGTGTGTGTAAATTTAACTAATGAACATATTGTATGCTGATTTTTAGAAAGGTTATATTCAAATATACAATTTCGATAATAAA
Organism: Heliconius cydno galanthus; assembly: GCA_036379175.1. Taxonomy (NCBI): domain Eukaryota; kingdom Metazoa; phylum Arthropoda; class Insecta; order Lepidoptera; family Nymphalidae; genus Heliconius; species Heliconius cydno. The sequence continues at coordinate 775,009 of JAKRZM010000984.1, forward strand.
GGCGACCACAATAAGATTTTTAATTTCACTTTTTTTCATCCGGTTAAAATATTATTAAAAGAGATAAAAATATTTCGTTTCTTAAGTCCGGTCCGATCCACTGCAAAAGAGAAATAAGCGGGTAATGCTTAGGCGGAACAGAGTCCTTTTAACTAAAATAGGTTTACATTTCTACCAACAAACTTTTTGAAAAAACTAGGATCCAATTTCGAAGTGACTAGGTACTAGTACCACTTACGAAGTACGTCCTAGAAATGAATCAACGATAGTTCTAGGCGGGCTGAGAGAATTTGAGAAACTATAAAAAGATTTCGCTCTTTCACACTCTTCCGTACGTCTAACGCGTAGAAATTACATCTAAACAATTATAATACTTCAATATTTTTATATAAATAAAGAATGTATATTATAATCTTTTTGCACCCCTTCGACCGTATCAATAAACAGGCATTCACAGTCAAACGTCTATTATTAGATTCTCATAGAAACATACCGCTAAGACTCAACGTGTATAAACCTACACTTTTTGCAAAGAACAAAAAAGATTGAAGACATTGTAGCTCAATAGAAGTGTTTGGTTATATACGACGGTACTTGTGGGTTTGATATATTCTCGAAGAAATTATTATATTAACTGTACGCTCTATCGTGTGAAGGTGAAGCTGAAAAATGTATACTTTACCGGTTTTAATTATAAAAGCAATCAATACTTATATCTAAAGAATTATAAACAAAATGTGTTCATTCTTAATGTAGCCAAGCCAAACGAACTATTTTCTGATGCTAATTACATACATTTCTTATTAAAATGTCTTTGTTGAAGTGTTAGTAAGGTGCCGGCCGTCACACCGTTACTTTTTTTTTATTTTTCAACGTTCACAGCTAAGCAAGGGTATGTAAATTAACATTATATATGCGGTGTAATTAGAGATAATCGCAAATAATTATTAGTTCTCTCGTATCCTTTTATGGCTTATATAGGGTTATATTTTTTCCTCATATCAATACAAAACAAAAACACAATTCAACTTCCACCAACAAATATACAGGAAATAGCCTAAATATAGCACAGCGTTATCAGTATCGGCATGTCAGTCCCGTCAGTCATGTCGGTCACGGCGACAGCTGTCAAAACCAGCTGACGGCGCACGTCAAAGTCATTACTAAATTCGCGGATTGACGTTGACGCGATATGGAGCTGTCACGCCGCCGCTTCCAGCCGCGTCACGTTGACGAGATATTTTGGCGAACAGAATCTGTTTATAGAGTTTCGATATTGGTATAGCTTGAAATAATGATGAAATAATTTTGTATAAATGTTTATAAATGAATATGTTGAGTAGTTTGGAATAATTATTAATTTAATATTTAATAGACAAAATATTAACACAATTAAAAATGTAAAAAGTATAATGAGTTTTTCGTATTAAAACAAGGTGACATTGCATGTTGAGTGACGAAACTCAAGGCAGCGCTTAGTTTCAGAGAGAAACGATAAATAAAAAATATTTCTCAATGACCCTCATATTCACAACTTTCGCGTTTACACTCGGTCGCTGTCTTACTTTGCTGAGACGGACTTCTGCTACTAAACACAAAATTGAGCTCTGTGTTTGAGTCGTAGTGTCTTAACACTAGGTTTCCTCTGCCTCCATTGCTATATGTGTAATACAGAAAAAAAAACTAAATTTAAATATATCCTTTAAAAGCACGGGAAAATTAGAAAGCATGTACGCAATTCTTATCTGCATCATTCAGCTATAATAAGGCAGGGCTCGGCTCGGATCGGCGATGGTGAGGGGTTCGAGGCCGGGGGAGGGCAAAGTGAAAGAACAAAACGATAGGGACACCGTGTTGATGTAGATTTACGTCGCTGGTGCTCTACTGGACCGTTGGGTTAACGGTGCTATGGACTCGGCGGTCAGTGTGCATTTAAAAAAAATTACCTTTATTGAATTATATTCTAAGTTATTATGCTTAGGATAATGTATTTAGATTCTTTAAAAACATTATTTACATTCTTGTAGTTATTTTTTTTTCTTACATCCTAAAAAGAAACAGCAATGCATTATTTAAGCAAAGCAAAAGAAAAGAAACCTACAAAAAAAATTATGTTTCTATGATTAGACCCGCATCATCAGCGTTTTTGAAGGGAGTATTGCTAATTTAACCCTAAATTATTTATAAAATATCCATGTATTCAAACTTTAAGATGCCTTAGGAAAGCTTATCCAATAAAATTACTTCAATCAATCCTAACAATATTCAACTAAAATTTCAGACGAAATATACCCAAAATAAAACATATATACTCTACTCCATACACTTCTCTGTGCCATTATTTGAGACAGGATCGCGGGCTGTAGATAGCGCGTCGGCAGACATTTTTTGTTTTACATTTTTTTATTTCTGTCCTCTTTGTCCACATACTCGTACACTAGTACTAAGGGACTACTGATTTTGATAGCCTGTGTAGTTGTTTCTTTAAGGAATTTTGCTTATACATATATGAAATATTCATCTATGTTTATAAATTTGTATTTATTTTTAGGTAAAGGTGTTTTAACTTCAAGTTATATCCCGCACATAGCAAGGTAGACTGAAGGAACCTAGTTATAGGACACCATAAACTACAAACTTAACAAGATAACTGCATATACATTAGTAGGTACCCACCGTCGTGGTGCAGCGGTTAAGCGTCTCACTGTAGACGCGACGGTTGTGGGTTTTATGTTCATTCTCTACCACCCAACACGTAATAACACTATATTCCCTCTGCCAACCCTGCTTTAAGTTACTGCCCTATAGGTAGGGCAAAAAAAGACTGTGTGAAAAAAAAATAATAACGAATATAAATACCTATTAAATATTACATAAATACCTTTATTTATACAAATGTATAAAAAACAAAAGCTAATTACTACCACTCGCCCAACGCGTACCTCTGTATGACAGGTAGCGTCGCGATCACCTGTTCATTATAGGATTTCGTTGCCACGACTGCGACAAGGATGCTTAAATTACATGGACTATTGCGATTTATAAACAAAAACACCTGTCTTTTTTACCTAATTATGTTAATTTCACTGAGAATTATGGCTGGAGGGTGAAGATGTATTTTAAACTGTATAGAAAATAGTTATTTTACAAAAATAATGATCATTAGTGCGTTTGTTGTTCCGTTTTGCGTATTGGTAATGCTGAAATTGTTAAGAATTATAATAATACATGCACTTACATGTTGTATATTTTTTATACCTACATATAAAAATAAAAACATATTTGTGGTGAGTCTTGTGGCAGAGGCACAAGGCCGGCTGTAAACGCAACAGGTCGTGGGTTTGATTCTCACACGAGAAAATGAAATATATTATATTTCCATTTTCTCGGTCTATGACGAGAAAAAGCGCGACGTCGAATTCCGCCATTCCACACACAATGCCTCCAAAAATGTCAATGAAAACGGAGTGTCTTAACAGTAAGAGCCCAAGTTCCCTCTGCCTGCCCTGATAGCTACATGATACAGCGTGAACGTAAGAAATATTTAATTTACATATAATTTGATATTTTAAGTGACTTGAAGATCACAGGTACGCTTAGGCCACAGCGCCACGAGTAGGCTCCTACCATCCATATTATAAAACACATATCTCACATTAGGCAGAACAACAGTCACCCTCGCACTCACGTAAGCTCAAGTTTAAAAATGTTAAACGCATTTCGTCGCTATCTGTCATCGCGAGCGGACGCGTCGCCGATTAAATCTCGACGCGGTGGTCATTATATTAACCAGTAATAGGTACTGATAGTGGCCGAAACGTTTGTTTTTTGGCCACAAGTACGCTGTTTGTTGTTTAATTCATTGTTGAAATATATTATATTATGGAAATATGATTATTTATTATGTAATATTACAATATCTATGAGGCGTGGCGTACTGGGACAATGTCCGACTGCAAGCACAGAAAACTAGAAATGTGGGTTCAATTCTCACTCGAGGGAATTAATCATTTACACTTAAAAAAAACGACAGTTTATATAACATATGTACTCCTCATACAACACAAAAAAAAATAATCCTTTAAAGTTAGTTCTTGAGATTGGTATATCCAAGCATACAAACTCTTCATCTTTATAACATAAGTTTAGATAATAGTAAAATTACTATTATTATATAGAAAAGATACAAGAATCTTTATTACTAGTAGCCGATAACAATCGAACTTCATAGGTTAGGGTCCATACTGATCGTCGTGGTATCTTAATAGCTCCACAGACTCCGTCATCTTTGGAGTTTGTTTGTTCTAAAACAACGAAAACCCGTTTGAATTCTAGAATGGTACATGTTATAGAACATATACCTAATGTTATTAAGATGCCATTGTAGCACAGCAGCACAACGAACGGAAATCGCGACAGTTGTGAATTCGATACCCAATCGGGGAATTAATATTTACAGTTTTTTTGCTCTGGACAATTAATTATTCTCGCTCTGAAAAAAAGAAAGCAATATGTTTAGTCTTAAGATATTTCCGTCTCTCACTTTTCGCCGAATCGCATTGCGTGAGTGGTAAAACTCAACGTCCCGCTCCTTCCCTCATTTCTAGAACGGAGAAATTACAAAATTAAATATTTTTCATTCCCCAGGCGTGAATCGATCCCACAACCGTCATGTTTACAGGCCTCACTACTAGCGACAGTGTTTTCAGGTTCGAAAAGGTATCAAAGTCAAACAAGAATAAAAATCAAAAAAATATACAAGGGCACGGAGGACGTATTATGTCCCTGGCGTGTTTTATTTAAAATGTCACGTGGGTCAAAATCAATTTCTTAGATTATATTATTTAGTCACAAAGTTAGACAAGTACAAGTACAAATTAGTTTTAATTTAGTTTGAGAGGCAGTGGGTGGGGAAAAGGAGGGATGTCATGGCAGAGAGATCATATATAAAGCAATGAGCATAGATCCTACTTGTAGCCTATGTTTTATTCTGCTTTATAGACTCTGCTATGCTATTGTAAAGTTTTACTTAAAATAGTTCAGTAGATTTTTCTTGAAAATGGAACAAAAATTTCATCCTCACATACATTGACATTTTTAATTAATTTATAGTTATTCTTATCCTACTTCCTAGTAGGCAGAAAGACCTACATTTTTTAAGGCAGAAAGAATTCAACCTTAAGACACTCTGTTCTCCACTGACCTCCCAACTCCGACCCTATTCATATATCCCGCATTATATATAAAATGAGTGACAATAAAAACATAGATTAATATTCGTTTAACTAAACTAGAAGATTAGCATAGTTTGCCAAACGCCGTCTTGGCCGTGACTAACTCCATCTGTCTCTATAACGTACGATTTATAGACTAAAAATGTAACCTAGTAATGTCTAGATACAATAAAATAAATCTAGGCAGAAAAATGTACTAAATAATGTTAGCTCTTATTAGCTTAGGGGCGATAAAATGTATGTGACGCCGTCGTGGCGGAGATACCCCATCTGATGGTTGGGAGTTCGATTACCAGACTTAAATATTTTAATACTTTGTAAATACAAAGGTATGGTCGGTTCAGTAAAATATTATGGTGTAGAAAAATAAATTGATGATTCAAACTGTATGTTAAATGGGATATTTTGAAGCTTAAAGTTAAAGATCGGACTTTAAAGTCCTGGATTCCAATTTCTTAAATAGCGATGGTTATGTAAATATTAGTTGTGGCGCGGGTACCACCTTTAGTTTCTTTACCTTTATGTTCTAATTCAAAATTGTTTGGAAATGTCAATATGAGGAAACATTGAATGAAAATATAGATAATGTCGATTTATTTTTAGAACGCACAATACTATTTGGCAGATAAGCAAAGTAACCTTGTGACGATAGCCAGATATGGCAGGTATCAGTCACACGTCTTTATAGAAGCGATATGGGTGTCAAATGTCAATACAATCTTGTTGTGATCAATAAATTAATATTAGTCGTAGTAAATAACTATAACTAGCAGCTTCTATCAACATCTTCCCGCCAATTAATTTCTTAGAAATTGCTTCTTTCACCATTGCGTCCAGAACAAATAGAAATATTAAGCGAGAATATAATCCACAACTACCGCCTTTAAAGTCAGATGGAATACCACGGCCTAAAATATTATCTTGTATAAATGTACAGGTATATTATATACATTTTTTCGCACATAGTAGGGCAGAGGGAAGCTGGACCTATGACACTTCCGTTTCTCACTGTCAGCCAAATTTTAGCGGGTTTGCGTGATTGCGTGTTGAGTATGCCTCGTTACCAGAGAGNGTTTGAATTTTAGAATGGTACATGTTATAGAACATATAATGTTATTAAGAGGCCATTGTAGCACAGCAGCACAACGAACGGAAACCGCGACAGTTGTGAATTCGATACCCAATCGGGGAATTATTATTTACAGTTTTTTGCTCTAGACAATTATTTTAACTATTCTCGCTCTAAAAAAGAGAAAGCAATATGTTTAGTCTTAAGATATTTCCGTCTCTCATTTTTCGCCGAATCGCATTGCGTGAGTGGTGAAACTCAACGTCCCGCTCCTTCCTTCGTTTCTAGAACGGAGAAATTACAAAATTAAATATTTTTCATTCCCCAGGTATGAATCGATCCCACAACCGTCATGTTTACAGGCCTCACTGCTAGCGACAGTGTTTCCAGGTTCAAAAAGGAATCAAAGTCAAACAAGAATAAAAATCAAAACAACAGGCAAGGACGTATTATGTCCCTGGCGTGTTTTATTTAAAGTATTACGTGGGTCAAAATCAATTTCTTAGATTATATTATTTAGTCACAAAGTTAGACAAGTACAAGTACAAATCAGTTTTAATTTAGTTTGAGAGGCAGTGGGTGGGGAAAAGGAGGGATGCCTTGGCAGAGAGATCATATATAAAGCAATGAGCAAAGATCCTACTTGTAGCCTATGTTTATTCTGCTGTATAGGCTATGCTATGCTATTGTAAAGTTTTACCTAAAATAGTTCAATATTTTTTTTAAAGATGGAACTAAATTCCATCCTCACAAACTTTCACATTTTTAATTAATTTATAGTTATTCCTATCCTACTTCCTAGTAGGATATGTATTTACATTTTTTAGGGCAGAAAGAATTCAATCTTGAGACACTCTGTTCTCCACTGACCTTCCAACTCCGACCCTATTCATATATCCCGCATTATATATAAAATGAGTGACAATAAAAACATACATTAATATTCGTTTAACTAGACTAGAAGATTAGCATTGTTTGCCAACCGCCATCTTGGCCGTGACTAACTCCATCTGTCTCTATAACGTACGATTTATAGACTAAAAATGTAACCTAGTAATGTCTACATACAATAAAATAAATCTAGGCAGAAAAATGTACTAAATAATGTTAGCTCTTATTAGCTTAGGGGCGATAAAATGTATTATGACGCCATCGTGGCGGAGATACCCCATTTGATGGTTGGGAGTTCGATAACCATTACTTAAATATTTTAATACTTTGTATTTCTATGGTCGGTTGACTAAAATATTATGGTGTTAAATTGATGATCCAAACTGTATATTAAATAGGATATTTTGGAGCTTAAAGTTAAAGACCTGAAAGTCCTGGATTCCAATTTCTTAAATAGCGATGGTTATGTGGACAGTCAGTCGTGACGCGGCCACCACCTTTAGTTTCTTTACCTTTATGTTCTAATTCAAAATTGTTTGCAAATGTCAATTTGAGGAAACATTGAATGAAAATATAGATAAATATTTATTTTTAGGTCGCACAATACTATTTGGCAGATAAGCAAAGTAACCTTGTGGCGATAGCCAGATATGGCAGGTATCAGTCACACGTCTTTATAGAAGCGATATGGGTGTCAAATGTCAATACAATCTTATTGTGATCAATAAATTAATATTAGTCGTAGTAAATAACTATAACTAACAGCTTCTATCAACATCTTCCCGGCGATTAATTTCCTAGAAATTGCTTATTGAGTGGCGGAGCTCAGCGCCGCTCTTCTTTCACCATTGCGTCCAGAACAAATAGAAATATTAAGCGAGAATATAATCCACAACTACCGCCTTTAAAGTCAGATGGAATACCACGGCCTAAAATATTATCTTGTAAAAATGTACAGGTATATTATATACATTTTTTCGCACATAGTAGGGCAGAGGGAAGCAGGACCTATGACACTTCCCTTTCTCACTGTCAGCCAAATTTTAGCGGGTTTGCGTGATTGCGTGTTGAGTATGCCTCGTTACCAGAGAGAGGAAATGAAATTGTTAAATATTTAATTCCGAATAGGAATTAAACCCACTGCCGTCGCGTTTACGCGCTTTTGCCCTTACACCACTACTCTTCGACACTACTATATTATATTCTTATTATTTACATTTCCTTATACCTACAACATCTACGGCGTTGCGCCACGCAATCTAACTTGTCTCGTTCTCATCCCGTTAGCGAACACTCTACGGCCATAGCGGTCGTCATGGTGGAACTTTTAATGAATTGCTCACATTTTTGTTTTCCTTTTCGGTAAGAACATCTAATGTAGAATATTGTGATATATTTGTTATAGTATCTGGAGATATATTTTTTTCACGTGTTTAGTCAGAAATAAATAAATAAAAATAAAAGCTTTTAAAAACACTTACATTTTTTTGCTGCTTCTGTAAGTCTGACGACTTACATTTTCAATTAGTTTTAGAAACAGAACGTTGAACGAAACTAGTAACATTAATGTAGTAACTTTCGGTCACAAACTAAAACGAGACTAGCAACGCCATCTATGATTCTAAGAAGTGAACTTTCTACTACATAAAATAATATTAAACCTTGAACTATTCCATTGAGTCCAGGCAGGCGAAATTGCATGTCTATCCCTCACATAGGATAGGTAGAGGGAACCTAGCGTTAAGATACTCCGTACCCCATTTTCCGCCGCATTCTAAAGGTATTGGGTGTTGACTGGCAGAACTCAACGGCGATACTAGAGCGAAGAAATTAAAATAATATTTCATTTCGTCAAGTGGGATTCGAACCCACGAACTGTCGCGTTTGCAGTCGCACGCTTTTACAACAATAATATGAAAGGGTAAGTAGGTATATGTTTTTACTTAGATTTCCATATTAGTTTGTTATAAATGGTTTCCTCAACACCTGCAATGACCATGTGACATTGTAACGTGCGTTTTTCATACAATTTAATTTAATTAATTAATATTTTGCTCACGAGTTGCTGTTCAGACACTTAACGCTAGCCTTCTAGTTAATTTATTTATTAGTTTTTTATTTTGTTTAGTAAAGTGTTTGTTTATAATAAATTTATTTCTTCCCCTTTTGTTAGGCTAAGTAAATAACAAGGCTAGGTAAGTAATTAGTTTTTTTGTAGCTTCACGCTTTTCTACATAGCAAAGTAAAGACTGTTAAAACACAAGATCTAAGGTTACTGCTATAAGTACAAACAAAAATATCGTATGATTTTAATCACAAAACTCTTAATTGGCATTAATCACACGAATACCGGTGATAGCTATTGAACCCTCGGTATTTTTTTCAGCTTCACGTTGAATCCCGCATATAGAAGTTTAGGCAGAGGTAACGTGGGAACATAGAAGTAAGATACTCTTTCGCATTACGACACTACCTTCCTCCACTTTCGGCCGAATTGTTTAGGCATTGTGTTGAGGCAGAGCGAGTAAATAAAAATATTAAATATTTCACTTTCCTTGAAAAAAAATAGAATCCACAAACTGTCCCGTTTACAATCACACACAGTCGCTTATGATTTGTTTTAAAAACATACAAAACTAGACATTTATCACACAAATACCAGTCTTAGCTTAAATTAGCCCATAGCATAACATTTACTATATTTTAGTATTTATAGTAAAATTAATTATTTATTTTATGTATTTTTTAATAAAGAAACATATATTGCAAACTAAGTATGTCATTTTTTACAGAACAAGTGTCGCCATCTATTATCGTGTTTAAAAATGAAATTTGCATGTCATTATTGTTTATTTATGACCACAAATTATAAATGGAATTCACATAAAACAATGCTTATATACTGATATAAAATATTAATTATTATATATTAATTTTAATAAATGTTTTTTCAAACTTTACTTAGATAGAAAAAGTCGTTTTTACTTTTTAGATTATTTAATGATTGTACGTTGCTTATTTATTGGTAATATATTTTTACTATGACAGCTTGGGAACTGGAGATGAAATGATTTTTATCGGTGGTAGGACAATCAGAGAGAAACCAGTGTTAAGATATTCCAACCTTGCATTGAGTGGCAACACTACATTTTTTCTCACCAGAACGGTGTATAGCAATTCATTTCTCTGAGTGGGAATCGAACCCACACTCGTCAAATTTACAGTCTAATATGAAGATTTAGATAAAAAAACTGTGTGAATATTGGACTTTATATTCTCTATAATTTTTTTTATTAACTTAAATTATTATTATTATGTAGCTTCACGCTGCTTCCCACACACAGCAGGATAGGCTGAAGCCGCAGAGGGAACCTCTTGTTAAGACACTCCGTTCTCCACTTTCTGCGAATTCTGGAGGCATTGCGTGTTGAGTGGCAGAACTCAACGCCGAACTTTGCCTCGACACCAGAGTGAAAAAATCGAGATATAAACGTAAATAAATATTTCTCTTCCTCGAGTGGGATCGAACCCACAACAGTCGCGTTGCAGTCAGGCCCTTGTGCCGCTACGCCATGACGGCCTTAAATGATAGTATGTATAATGGATATAAAGTAATCCTACTAACAAATGTAAACAACCTATCTGGAATATCTTACGTTTTTTATTTTGTTTATCATGTTTAATTAAGGGAATCGTGCACTGCCCATTGTCCGGCTTCGTATCTTCGACCAATTGTCAAGTTTTTTTATCCCATTAATTTATTGCACACTATTTTAGTACTAATTTTTTAGCTTCACGCTGTATCCCGTATATAATAGGGTAGGCAGAGAGATAGTGTAAAGACACTCTGTTCTCCACATTCCGTCGAATTTTCGAGATACTTTGTGTTAAATAGGGCAGCGCAACGTAATGCTTTGTCTAAGTAAACAGATAACATAATTTTTTTATTCATTTCCCTGAGTGAGAATCGCACTAACCACTGTCAGACAGTATGCCACTGCGCCACGTCGGCCCCCTTCGTACACTTTTTGTTATAATTTTTTTAATAAAATAATTTTTAAATAATTTTTCGATTCCATGGGTTATATTTTAACGTTTTCATACGTACAAAGCACTGACAGTGAGGTCTGTCTGTCAGTACACCGCAGAGGGGCGTGCGGTGGGCCGGGCCTAACTTTGGCTAACTTCGCTACACACTTCACAAGGCGACCTGAGTCACAATTGCCTTGTCGTATTCATTTCGTGTTTTTGTCGAATATTTCACATTTACAACCATTGGTAAGTGATATTTTGATTTGTTTGCATATTAGTATTGCGGTGTTCGTGTAGTTTAGTGTATATTCTATTAAATTGAAGTAAAATAATGTCACACGTTGTATTTAATAGCGTCTGTAGTACAAGTTTGATTTTGCTAGAAATAATATGTTGTTTAACAAAAATATGGTTATAAGTGAACAAAGAATAATTATTTTTATTATTTTTTAGAAAAACATTAACATGCGAGGGCCTATTTGCTAAATAATTTCTTATTTTGTTAAACATAACCTCAATGTTAAAGATGTCAGTTTGATAGCGTCGCCGCTAGATGGCCTTATTCTAATGGGCGGAGTTTAGTGCAGTATGAAATAACGAAAGTGATTAACAAATATTAATTTAATATCTGTAATTTGTACTGGTTTTATTTATAATTTCATTTTTTATTTAAAACAACAAAAAAGACATATATTTTATGTTATTATTTTTCATGTCATTGATTTGATAAGGACAAATATTAGTCATTTCCAATATTACCTGGGTATGTGATATAAAATATAATCGCTTAAAATATTACGTAGATAGGACTTACTATATTATTATATTATAAATGAAAAATAAAATTTTATTTGGATTAAAAAACTCTATAAAAATATTACAAATCGTATTATAATAGATTTTAATAAATTTAATTATTATTTAATGCATTATTTAAAGGTAGGTATGTACCTAATTCAAACTGGCAGCCTCGAGTCTCACTTTGAAAAATTTTTATTCCATTTTTTAAGTCTAAGACAATTAAAAAGCAGAGTGACATGTCACTAAATTTTGTGTGTTGTGTTTATTACTACTACTTACTTGAAATAAGAATCAAAAGTAAATAATTTTATTAAAAATAAGAACATTCCTGCTTCATTTTCAAAGTCCTATAATTTACCACCGGTTCACTAAAGTTACTTCTTCAGACTTGATGAGAACCTTCGCAACACTGCTAGTATTAACCAATTTATCTTATTAAAAGAAATGATAACGAAAGATATGAAATTTCATCTTAATTTTACAATGTTATGCTAAATAATAAAATAAATAAGTAAATACAAAAAACTCTTGAAGTATTGTCGGTTGTGGAGCGAGTTGTGACAGATTTATAGCGTGTAAGGCGGTTCTACGTAACTAGGGTTGGCAACCTTCAAATAAATATTTTAAATATCCTTTTAAATGATTATTTTTTAAGTTTATGATATATTATACGAATTTCGTTATTTTTTTCGCTTCAATTTATTGAATTAATTCATTTCATTCATTCTTTTAAAATATTGTATTTTATTTTATAAAATGAAACAAGTACCTATGAAGTCAGTCGTGGCATAGGCACACTAGGCGCCACATCACACAATGCCTCCGAAATTCGGTGGAAGGGGGGGAATCGAGCGATAGTAGGGAAGTGCGGAGTGCCTTAACAATAGGTTCCAAGGTTCCTTCTATGTACTCTACTGTGTGCGGGATACAGCGTGAAGCTATAAAAAATATCTTTTTTATCGTCTGTGAAATATCTTTCTGATTGAAATTTGAGCTTATGACTTATTACTACTACTTACTTTATTATGAACTTTCGAATTGTAAAAATGAAATTAGTAACACTATGTGGGACATGGCGTAAAATTATTTTTATAGATTTAAAGACCTACTTATATGGAAATTATTACTTATTAGTCAGAGAAACGAAACAATTTTTTTTTTATAATTTTGCTGTTGCAATTAATAAGACATTTTTTATTAAATTTATTTAATTATTTATAAATTTTATTTTATTTATTAACATCAAATTTAATTTCCCACAAAACCCTATCACCCCGAGCCCTTCACGAAAATTAAAACATCCCCGTACTTTAAACTCGCACGAACGGATCATTTTATTTATCGCGTTCACCTGAATGCTGGTCGCGCGTTCGAATATTGTTCGAAAGGGAGCTTTAGATTTATATTGTCATGTCTGGAGGTGTCAGATTACGAAGATTTAGATATGTTTTTTTTAGATACACGTAACTCCCGAATCGTTGGGTAGCGGAACAGAACACCGCACTTATTTTAACCAGATTAAAGTAAAGAACGATTACTTCCCTATAAAGGTATTATAATCATTATCTCGCTCTGTGACAAGATAAAGTACGGCGTTGAGTTCCGCCAGTCAACACACAATCTCTTGAAATCTAACCATTAGATTTCTTTTGACTATCCTACTAAAAGCTAAAAAAAAATATTTTAATCCCACCGTTACGTCATCACCGATCAAAAATTGTCTGATTCAAAAAAATATTTTATTACTAGTGGACCCGGACGCGGCTACGCCTGCTTCAACTATAAGAATATTTATTAAATATATTCATTAAATTATTTTCAATTTTCAATAGAATTAGTAAGAAAATATAAGTTTAATAATCAAAAAGAATAATAAGTAGATACACATTATTAGAAAAAA
>JAKRZM010000984.1:789088-831736 GCA_036379175.1 Heliconius cydno galanthus
GAACGATTACTTCCCTATAAAGGTATTATAATCATTATCTCGCTCTGTGACAAGATAAAGTACGGCGTTGAGTTCCGCCAGTCAACACACAATCTCTTGAAATCTAACCATTAGATTTCTTTTGACTATCCTACTAAAAGCTAAAAAAAAATATTTTAATCCACCGTCACGTCATCACCGATCAAAAATTGTCTGATTCAAAAAAATATTTTATTATTTCAAAAAATTAAAAGAATCTATTCTAATTATTAGAAATTCCTTTGTTTTTCCTTGTATTTCAAAGAATAATTGGACAATCACTGAATGAACCTTCCATTATTTAATGTTGAATACAGAACGTTTTGACGTAGATATTTCTTTAGCTTCACGCTATACTTACCCCGCATATAGCATATAGCAGAGGGAACCTAGTGTTAGACACTCTATTTCTCACTTTTTGGTCAATTATTGCCTATATCAACACCGTTCTTTGTCAACAAGACATGCCTTAAATTCCTTAACGTAAATTCCGAATTGAACTCACAACCTTCGCGTTTGCAGTCATACGTTATGCCAGGACGGAATTTATTACTATCAAAATATAAAATAAACGCATCGAAACTCAACAAACACTTACCATCTCGCCTTTCCAACGTATTTACATGTTTAAGAAAACAATTTTTGCACAATATTCCAAAGAAATCTCTTAACAAGTATATTTTTTTATAAACTATTATTGATTTTGCGAACACCCCATGAGTTCCACACTATGAGGCTATGAGGTCGAAAAGGAACAAAAAAAAACTAAATTTACGAGTGTCAAACAAAAGCCGCTGCATCACTCATAAAAGGGGCAGATTACGCACGTCTCACTCGACAGATTTACGGTCACCAACATAATAGTAACATCGTGAGACGATCCTATAATACTATTAATAAATCATTTGGATGGATTTAAATAATAAATATTAATATTAATAATAAAATACTGTGTGATAATTGTTGAAATTGTGGTTCGGTCGAACTTGTTTTGGAGATATATACAATTGTGCATACGCATGGATTGTAGATAGATATTATTACAGTGGATGTGACGAAATATGACAGTTGTTAAATTAAATCTCTGGACGGAGAGAGAACGGAGTGTTTTTTTTAAATATAATTATAACAAAACACAAAATAGTACTGGTATCTAAAGTATTTTTAAAATATTTTTAATTTTTATCTTTAAGGAAGGAAGTAAAGCATGTAAGTTGTCACTTTCATAAGAACCGATAGCGCTAATGTATATTCGCAAAGTAAATAAATACTCGAGGTCGTCGTAGCCCAGCGGCATAGCGTACCACTGTAGACGCGAAGTTTATGGGCTCGATTCCTACTCGGGGGATTAAATTAGTATGCCTATGTACTATACCTTTGAAACGTTAGTAAAACTAAAATTGACTTTTCTGACGCGCTCAGATCTATAAAACTTTTTTTGAGACTTACACTGTCTCCCGCGTACCTATGGCAGGGTAGGCAGAAAGAATCTAGTGTTAAGACATTTCATTTCCACTTTTCGCTAAATTTTCAAGACATTGCGTGTTGAACGACCAAACTCAACCCCACATTTTGCCCAGTTGACAGAGCGAGGAAATTAAAATAGTTTGTATAGTATATTCATTCTCCCGAGTGGAGAACCCACTACTTTAAATTTGTAGTATCTACTACGCCGTGCTCCTGCGCCACCACAGCCTCAAACACTGATTTCCAAACATTTTTTACAATATTTTCCTAATACTTAGTACCTACCTACATTTAAAATCTACTTTACTTTTATGAAAATAAAAAAATAAAAAGCATGTACGCGTTATGAAAACAGCTAATTAATAAATAAATCAAACATTCAGGATTATCCCGAGACAAACGCTTCCGGTGCGGGACACGTTTCATTTTCATTATTTTTATTTACAAAAAATAATAATTTACGGTCGAAGAGACCGCCTTCCGTGAGATTTAGCGAGAGTGTCATAGACTTGGGGCCAGAGTCGATGTATGTTGAATTATGTCCAGGATATAATGGCTCTACGGCAAGTCTGAGCGGAATGATGATATATATTCATATTAATATTGTTTTTTTATGATTAAATTTCGTTTTGTCTGGATGTGAATTCAGAACAATGTTGGTTTTGAAGCAATTTTAAATTCTTTGCTGGTTTAATTCATTTTACGTATGTACCTACATATTATGTTAAAGATTATACAATTTGCATATTATAGCATTGTAGGCAGATTAACCTAGTGTTCAGTAGAGTCAGTCCTATATTTGAGACGTTGCGTTTTTGCGGTTCAATCTATCCCGCTTCCCGCCGCATCCCGCATATAACATTGTAATCAATCTAATGTTATATGTGGGATACAGCATGAAGCTAAAAAATATCTCAAATGTGAAGTGTTTTCTTAAAGTAAGCACCAAGCAAGCAGGGCTCAGCGGGACATACTATAAATTTAAGTTTCAAATCATCCTTGTCCACTCTTCAAATTACTAACGTGAGGATGTTTATTATAATTTCAATACATAATGGTTATATAATGTAAATTTTGACTAGCGTTTTTATTTGACTTGACATGCCCTTTTAAATTATTTTAGCTTTATGGGGTATTATGTTGTAATAATCTGTATAAATGTTTCTTATACCTTTGTCAAAAAGTTTTATTTAATTATTTCTAACGATATAATATTTAAAAATAGATTTTTATATGATTCAAATTAAACTCGTGAGGCCAGGTTCCCTTATATTTTTAAGCTGTCCAGAAACCTATTAAAATATAAATAATGGGATTAGCCCATGTACAGACGAAATACTCGTATACAGCTACATATGATAAATAATAATAAAAAATATAGAAAAGCGTGCAATTCAATAGATAATAAATAAAAAAATATTATAGCGTTTTATGCGTTTAATTACGAAGAACATTAACCTTTTCATTATATTCTTAAAGGATTATAATTTATTATATTATAATGTCACATTTCTTAATTATAGATTAAATAGCATATATCTATAGTGTAATTATTTACTGTCTTGCTAGACAATAAGAGGCGTTAGGTTTTGCGAAGTAACACGACATGTTTGTAATAGAGTAAAAGAACCCTGCAAAAGAACATTTGCGAAAGAGACATCATTTTTTAAATATTTATAATGGTATCGCTTATCTGGTCGATTCTGATACGTACCGCCAAAAGTAGCAAAAAATAGGTAAAAATTAGAAACTTAGTAACTCTTTTTCCTAACCCATTTGTTCTAGTACGCAGGTGTTTTTATTATTCACATGAAAGAATACTTAGTGTTATGTCACAACACATTCCATTTAACAATTATAATCAATCGATTATTGCTATCGACTCGTAAGTATCGATTCGCATTCTACAATCGATATTACCGAGATATATACTATCTATTGCAATTTATCTCAACTCCACTTTATGTACACACATACACACACAAACACACACACAGCAAACAATAAGTTGTAATACAAGGCTGAGTACAAATTTAGTCATCCACCCACTCCGCCGCCACCATTATTTATATTATAAAACCTTTTTATACATTTTGTTTCCGATTCAACGTGAATAAGATACGTTATTTAAAGTCAATATATCACTTGACAGGTGGTAGGCAACTTAGTTAACCTTGATATCGTAATGAACACCCAACACCCCAATGTTTAGAGGTTAAAACTGCGTGCCAGTATCGTTAGGTCGGCGGGTCGAAGCCGCTTCATAAGATTTATAAATATATCAAAGTTTAGCTTTGTGTGAATGTATTGAGAGATTTTAATCAACGTCTGACTGTACGGCTATCTCGGGGACTGGTGTTCAAATCCCGGATGGCACAGGATGGTTATTTGTTATTATGTATTTAAATTAATCATTTGATGTTGCTTGAACACTTAATGTATTATGTAAGTAAAGCTATGTAAGAAATTCGAAGTATACTCGTAAATATAATAATTATAGGTATATGGAAGGAAATGATTCACTGAAAATGTAAAATAAATGAATAAAACAAAAAGCTCCCTATTTAATAGCTGCATCAAGAAAGAGAGTAACAGTACCTATGCTCTTGATCTCTTTAATATTTTTTTTGACTTCAAGCCTAATCCCTATTGGGGTAGTCGGAGAGAACGGAAAGCGAAACGCTATGATCTCTGCATACTTCTTTCTCCTCGTTCACTATTATCAGAGGGTCCTCGTGGTTTTGACGTGACCTTCTTTATTTACGTCATCTTCTCTGGCTGTCAAAACCACCTGACCACGATCTTCTTCTTCACTGTGACATCTTCCTTATGAAATTAAAATATTTTTATTAAATTGGCCTTATAATTAAAAGTAAGAGAATCAAAAGTTATAATAAAGATGCAATAAAATATAATTTAATGTCTTATTGTGAATTGACTGCTGTCGGCAAGCGCGATTATAATGTGTTTTAATTCATCAGTATAGGTATACATATATAGGGAACACTTCATGTTGAGACTCTCCGTTCTCCACGTTAGTAATTTTGATGTATTACGTGTTGAATGGGGGAACTCAACGCCGTATTTTATAGCACATTTAGTAGGAATTATGTAATGATGAAAAACTAAGGTTTGGATATATTTGAATAGATAGATTTTTAGATAAATGCATTAAAAAAATACTTAAAAATTCGAAACAAAGAAATATATCTACTTAATTCCAAAAAAAACCCTATAAATATATAAAAACAAACGGCCTGTATAAATTTGGTTATAAAATCAGTTATTTGTTATTGGGTCTGAGACAGTCCTTCCACAATAATGATATTGTAATTTACTGCAATAATTCGTCACACGACGCACACTGCGCGAGGCCGGTCAGTAAATATTGCTTATGGAAATATATATGTTTACTTTTATTTGTATTCTTCAATATGATTTAGATTATGAGAACACGCGAATATGTTTTATATTTCATTGTAAGTTTACTTTACCCATGAGTTATAGTTATATAAAAATTTGGACATATAGGACTAAATTTGAATCTGCCTTTCTAGAGCGTATCTAATCAATTTTATTACCCTAAATTCATAAATGTTACTTTACAAAATAATAAATAACATTATACCTCAAAATTCATAATAATAAANTTGGCCTTATAATTAAAAGTAAGAGAATCAAAAGTTATAATAAAAATGCAATAAAATATAATTTAATGTCTTATTGTAAATTGACTGCTGTCGGGAAGAGCGATTATAATGTGTTTTAATTCATCAGTATAGGTATACATATATAGGGGACACTTAATGTTGAGACTCTCCGTTCTCCACGTTAGTAATTTTGATATATTGCGTGTCCAGTGGGGGAACTCTACGACGCACTCTATTTTATAGCACATTTATTAGGAAACACAATTTAAATTAAATTATGAAAGTATACGATTGTATGAAATTTTGTAATGATCAAAAACTAAGGCTTGGATATAATTTGAAAACGTAGATTTCTACATAAATGCATTACAAAAAACTTAAAAATCCGAAACAAAGAAATATATTTCATTAATTCCAAAAAAACTCTATAAATATATAAAAACAAACGGCCTGTATAAATTTGGTTATAAAATCAGTTATTTGTTATTGGGTCTGAGACAGTCCTTCCACAATAATGATATTGTAATTTACTGCAATAATTCGTCACACGACGCACACTGCGCGAGGCCGGTCAGTAAATATTGCTTATGGAAATATATATGTTTACTTTTATTTGTATTCTTCAATATGATTTAGATTATGAGAACACGCGAATATGTTTTATATTTCATTGTAAGTTTACTTTACCCATGAGTTATAGTTATATAAAAAATTGGACATATAGAACTAAATTTGAATCTGCCTTTCTAGAGCGTATCTAATCAATTTTATTACCCTAAATTCATAAATGTTACTTTACAAAATAATAAATAACATTATACCTCAAAATTCATAATAATAAATAAAAAAATGGTAGTAATGATAAAGTTTAGCAGTTACGTACAGCAAAACAAATTAACAGACAACTAACGCCATCTATGGGGCGGCAATAAAAAAAACTGCTTTGAATTTGCAGTAACCGTTACACTTCCCCAGTCGGCTGGTGCTAAACGCGAATGCAAAGTGAATTAGAAAAGACATTATATTATATGGAAGCTTAAGGCCGACTCCGAAGTCCGTTGCGTCGGCGGCTGACGGCGCTCGGCGCTAATCGATGCGCGGCTCTGCGCTGTCTTCCGACGTCGGCCATTACGCACCTTTATGACCAACCCCGCGCTCCCCCCACACACCCCCCACCAGCCCCGCCACCCCCTCCAAGGCGGCACATGACGAATCAATATGCCGCCAACCGACTCAACACTTATTTATTTGACACGATTTATTAGCCGAATGCCTGTAAACTTTTATGTGCCCCCTCGCAAGGGATGCTTTATGATGGACGAGGCCGTGATAAAATTCTATGTTTCTCCTCCTTTATTGCTATTCGGAGCAGATGTCTGGTGCTCGTCCTCGTCCGGGTGTCTGTGGGTGAGGTTATTCCTAAATTTTAACGACGCGACGTGTCTGCCACCGTTTGTGTGATTTCTCTAGCGTGCAGTCCCCGTAAGTTAGGTTCTATTTAATTATCTCCAAGCGTCTTCCAGTTTTCTTTAACGGTCGCCGCCTTGGAATTGTTATTTGGGTAAACACAAAGGCTCTTCGTTTTTAAAAGGCAACGGCTAAAGCGACCAAGATGCAGCTTTTTAACTATTTTCTCTAATTTCCATAGACAATGTCGCGTGACCTCATCCTCTGTTCCTTTGTTCTCAGAAATATTACTTTAATTCAAAGAATATAACATTTTACATTGTAAACTTGTATATTTATGTTCAGGGGTCGGCCATGAAGTATCTACATAACTGATTAAGCCTCGACTATTTATTTGAAAATATATTGTATGAGGGTATTCAATAAGGTTCTATATGAGAAAGCTGAAGCAAGACAAGGCCGAGTTATGTCACTCGGCCTTAGAAGGAAATCGTCTAAAGCAATAAACTATTTAAACTCACGTTAAACATATTAACTGGCGTAAACGTTTTTAAAAACAAAAGTTTTTCCCATATTCTTCCAGCAGAGGAAGCAAAGGGAATCTAATTTTAAGACACGCCGTTCCCCACATTCTGCCTAATTCAAAATTCAAAATTTCGCTTTGTGTTGTTACCAGAGCAAGTAAATGAAAATAATTCATTCCCCTGATCGGAAATCGAACCCATAACCACGTTTACAGCCAGTCGGCTTTGTATATGACTTTTAATATTGATATTAAAATATAATATTACGTTTTATTGAAAAAAGTATAACTAAGTTAATTTGTCAAATTTCTTTCCATAGCTATGAGACGAAACATGATAGCGGAATCTAAAGCCAGGCTTTCTCTTAGTACTCTTCAAATCTGTCTCAATAAACGAAATTATTTTTTAGATTCAGGATCTAATCAAGTCGAAGAAATAGTAAATTGCAAACAATTATTTCTCCACTGAACTCGCAAATTAAACGGAGTGTCTTAGCACTACGTTCTCCTGCCTACCCTGCTACGCAGCAAAAAAAAATTATATCTATTATAACATCGTTCAGTCAATCCTAACCTAACTTATTTGTCTCTATATATTTGAACTTGCATCATAGCCATTGCTCTAGGTACATAGTATCTACTAAACAAAAGAATCCTAAGACGGTAGCACGATTCTTTCAAAAACTTTCATTTATAGGTTAAAGTTTTACTCGAACGGGTCCAGCAATTAACATTAGCTACTTTTGTTTGCTCGCGTCGAAATGACTTCGAGCGGAAGCTTGTAATTTTTTCCACAAATATAGCGGAAGGAAAGGCGACGGCTTCCGGCGGTCTGTTTAGATGGTTTTTATGCTAATCGCGGAGATTTGCTGGGTTTTCTTTTAGCACGACAATTATTTACGTAGCGTGGTCGCGGTCTCCCTTTAAGAAATTAGCAGTGCGGTGGCCAGAGTAACGCAGCGTTACGGACATGTCCAGACACAGAACCAGTGAATTTGTTTAAGCTCTCAATATGAATAATAAATAATTTAAACATAGCGCGGCGTTGATTTCCGTATCTCAGTAGGAAATGACTTGAAAACGCTATAACTTTCAAGTTCTTGACATTAGATTTTCTCTGCCAACCGTCCTATACCTGCAGGAAAAAACCGTTTTAAAAAGTTTTAAGTGGCTAAAAATTTTTAAAATATCATACTTTTTTGTAATAAAAAATAAAAGATAAAATTGTATAGAAAAACATTTTTTTAATAATAAATGTATCTAAAACAATTTTGCTTTACTCAGTAGAATGTTTATGAATTTAAAATTTTTCGTTGATTCATGAAAATATCTTATCCGATTAGAAAACATCTTTCCTTTTCACCTACGAAGTGAGCCCTAGCAGGGTAGGCAAAGTTAACCTAGTGCTGAAAGACACATTGTTCTCCATTTTGACTCTTACGCTTGATTTTCAAGACATTGCGAGTGGCACTTTGTCTTACCAGAGCGAGGAAATGTAAAATTAATTAATTATTCCGACCCAGTATAGAATCCACAACTCTCACGCTTACAATTAGAAAGAACCAATGGCTCTACACTAGAAAAAAGTAGAGAAAGGAAGAATATACCACTACGTCCACTCATTCTGCTTGCACAAAGCAAAGAGATAAATAAAAAAAATAACAAACACATCGATTCCCAGCACAATGTGACGCACAGACAAAATATATGATAATTAAAAATTACAATCGCTCTCATAAAAGCGGCAATCTCCGCAACAGTGCCCGTGCCCGTACGTACATACACACACATACACACATACACGCAAAATGAAAAGCCTAGTTTATTCAACGACAATGATACTGAAAATTATTTGACAGTACACAAAATACAGCGTATCAAATCTGTCCCGCAGGGCAGGGCGCGCCGGTCGGCGTCCGTAGTTAATTTTTATGAAGCATGGTCGCAGTAACATTTAACTGCCATAGATGTGACCGGGGACAATGCAAACGACTTTGTACTCAAATTAATTTTACAATAAAACACCTTGGGTATTTCTTTTGTTTGTTTGTTAGTGTCGTAATGGCTCAGGATTTGGAGATTAGCATCAATCTCGCGTGCTTGTGGTAAGACCTGATGGATAGTGCCATCTTGGGTGACGGTGCTGAAGAAAAATGTTGAGATTAGTTGTGTTTTAAATAACGCAGCGGCACAATGGGTGATCGTAAGCGCTACGGTTGTGAGTTCCAATCCCACTAGGGGAATTAATTCTTTTCATTTACTGGTCTTCTGGTCACAAGTCATTCGCGGCATTCAGTTCCAGCATCTAACAAGCTATCTCGAAAATTAGGCGGCAAGTGGGGAACGGAGTGCCATCACACTAAGTTCCCTCTGCCTACTCTGTCATGTGGAGAAAAGGGTGAACTTGTTTTTTAAATTAAAATTAGACAATTATGTATTTATCTCGTTTAATATAACAAACAAAGTTCAAATATACTCGTAGGTACAGCCGTAAGCAATCCACCGACCGTTGCCTAAAATAAACGCGCTCATGAAAAACCAAACTCCTCGCGCCCTGCAACATTATAATGCAAACTGAGAATACAAAGCTTAGCCATTTACATTTGGTTATCTAAAATTCACTTAACACCCAAAAAACAAAAGGCATCCCAGATATTTTAGTTTAGTTTCGGAAAAACAAACCTTTGATCAATCCCATTGAAGGTGCTTCAACTTGAGAATGCAAATGTGAAACAATTTCGCCTCCCTTGCCTCTCCCCCCCCTCCCCTGCCGCCCTCGCTGCCCCCACCCCCTCTATCATCCTCCGTTCATACTCGGATGCATAACAGACAAACAGGCTAATCCGGGAGTTATCGTAAATTGTCAGTTTATGACGTGCGGAACGACAGCCGGGCAGGGAGGGGAAGGCGGGGTGTTTTCTAATTTCGCCCCTTCGCCCCTTTGACGCGCTAATTCGTGTAAGCAGTTTCTGAACGTGCTTGTTTCCAGCTCACTCCACACCGACATGGATGTTCGTTCATTCGCACTTCTCTTATCACGGAGGTATAGAGTTCGAAACCGTCTGTTCTTTTACCGACAACACAGAGCGAGGTTATCGCCGGCTTTTACATAGAGTTGCGCAATTTACATACATTCGTTTGTTCGGTTTTTAAATAGCGTATTAAGCGCGTTAATCGCGATGCTATTTCGCTAAACGCAAATTAAAAAGTTATGAATGTTCCACCGTTTTCATTTGCGCCGTCTCTTTGAGCTACGAGGACCAGCGTCGTCAGCTGGTGGTGGTGTGGAAGTGAAACACGATAATTGTGTTTTGGGATGTTCATTTGGGGTTATTATTTACTCTTTGTTATTTTATTATTGTGAGGGTAGTTGTGAAATATATTTAATAAAGGAGTTAAGTATTTGTTTTAAGCTGTTAGTTTTTATTGAAATTTTTCTGCTATATATCTACCGTGACGCTCAATCCTTATATTAGTCCTATCAAAATATAAGAAGAATATTAAACAACTTTTTTACCTTTACGCTGAATCACTCATATATACCTAAATAATAAAGTCCAGCCCCCTCCCCCCCAGAAAATATATCTAGATACGCTTATGGCTTTATCTTGTTACTAGGGCTAGGAAACGAAAATAAACCATTCCCCCCCACTGCAAATCGAACCCACAACCATCGCGTTTACATTCAAACGATGTGCCGCTCTCTTAATAACTAATAAATAATAATTAATTACATGTTCAAAAATAAGTTCTAGCCTCACTGGAGTTGAAGTTCTAGATCGAGATACGATATGTGGCACTAACACAGCGCGGATCAAAGGCGCGATGGGCCGTACCTGCGCCCGCGCAGCAATTAATATACTTCATATAATCGATTCCTTCAATTATAACCAGTTGATATACGTTAATCCCTCCGCTCTCTGGGATACCTACGGCGTATAATTACATGGGAGGCGACCTATATTGACAAGTATTGATGTTTTTAATCGTATTCAGGATAAGCATTCGTAAACTTTGATTTGTTGCTGTCTGTATCGTAATTATGGAATTCGGAGGTAAATTTATTGGTGTTGAGGCCAGTCGTGGCGCAGGGCACAAAGTGTGACTGGTTGTCGGTTCAATACCCACTCGAGGAAATCAAATATTTATTTAAATTTATATTTTCATTTTTTCTCCTTGGTGTAAAGACAAACCGCGACCTTGAGTTCCGCCACTCTACACGCAATGCCTCCAGATTTCAGCGAAAAGTGGAGAACTGAATGTCTTAACATTAAGTTCTTGCTGCCTACCCAGCTGTGTGCGGGATACAGCGTGAAGCTGATGTTTTTTTATTATAATTATGGAATTCGGCGATATATTTATTGGTGTTTCCTGTTGATTTATAGGTGTAAGGTGTTTTTTTCTTCGTTTATTACCGACAGTCCCCTGGGTGTGGTAATACGTCATGCGTCGCTGCGTAGGACATATGATCACCTCCATTAGTGTCTCCCGGCGGATTAGCTCCGAGCTAATGAGATGGCGGAGAGGAAAATATTGGTTATATTATAAATAGGTTGGTTGGTATTGGAAGTGCGGAACGTTTCAATAATAAGGCTGTGATGTGATGGGATGAACACCTGATGTCATGTGGATGTTTATTGAATAATATATTTTCTAAATTTATTTTTTTAGGTTTACGCTATATCTCGCATATATGAGGGTGGGCAGAGAGGACCTGGGATCCTAGTGTTAACATTCCGTTCCTATTAAGACACTTCTGTCCGATATTTTCAGCGAAATTCCGAAGGTATTGCGTGTTGAGCTGTGGATCTCAATGCCGTACATTGTTTCGTTACCAGAGTGAGAAAAGAAAATGTTATAAATATTTCATTTTACTCAAATGGGAATAGAACCTACCGCGTTTACGGTCGTACGTTTGTGCCCTTGCTCCCGACTGGTCTCAAAAGTTTATTTTTTACCTTGTATATTATAAAACTGAAGGAGTTTGTTGTTTTGTTGAATGCTCTAATCTCAGGAGGTGTAGGTTCAAATTGAAAAAATCTTTTAGCATTGGATATACCATTACATGATTTTATTTTATATATTTATTAAAAGCTCTGTAAGTTATTCTCTTTATTAGATTATATGAAATTATGAACTCATGAATATTTAAACTTAATATGTATCTATATGATTTTATAACGTTACTCCTAACGCCATCTAGTGTTCGATTTTAAAATAGACTTAATATAATTGTTTAGATGTTTTATAAATTTAGTATAAAATGTAAGAAATTTTATTATTTACCTTATACCTATCATATATTATGTATTTATAGGTAGCTGTCTACCTAAATAAATGCCTTTAATACATAATTATATTTGTATGGCAGTAGGTACCCCTCCACCAAAAACAATGCACAAACTACTGGACTCAAAAAGTTGAAATCTAAATTAATGTTCATACTTATAAGTAGTTAATTTAGGGTGCTCCTTTTTATCTTTTTTTTATAATATTTCAGCTTCACACTATAACCCGCTCATAGCAGGGTAGGCAGAGGAAACCTACAAACCTAGAGTTAAGAAACTCCTTCCCATTAAGACACTTTCGTTGTTTCGTTCGACACAGCCTGTCCCGCCACGACTGACACTAAAAAAAGAGTTTGTTAAAAAAAACACGATTTTCCATTTTACTTAAACTCAACAAAACACAAGCAAAGTTATTAACAACGCCTACTCTATCTACATAGACGAGAAAAAAATTTCAAATTAGAAAGAAAAAAACACAATAAATTCCCCTACCGTTAAAAAAAATGATGGATTAGCGTCACCCGTAGCCTCTTACCCCAACCCGTAAGTCTCACTCTTTACAAATACAGCCTCGCTAATTCCCTTGCCAATCACCGCCAGTCAATTTTCAATTTGCCAGCTAATAACGCGTCGTGGCGACAATATCGTCGGGCTTTTTATTTTATTGGTTTTTCCACTATGAGGCTTAATCCATCTAAGTCGATGTTTTTTAGTATTTTTTTTAGATGGAAAATGTTTTTTTTTTGTTGATATGAGTTTTATTAGCTTCAATTAACAGGAAGGCTTAGGGTATCTGAACACTTAGTGTTCGGTTCTCATTCAGACACTTCTGTTCCCCAGTTTAGGTCGAATTCTCAAGGCTTTAGTGTTGAGTGGAACTGTGTTACTATTATTGTATGAGTTTTAAAATTTTTATGTGCACTATACGTATAATATGTATTTTTTTTAACATAATTTTATTGTTAATTTTCTCAAATTTATACTATGAACCTTGACTCTCCTTATCATTAACGCCACAATATGATAAACCACTGATAACAACTACAGACCCATATTTATCAGTAAATTGATAAGATAATATTTTGTAACAAACTATGATGTATTTCGCAAGACGCATCAAGAGCAGAGTGGCGCAGTGGAAGCGTGCTGGGCCCATAACCCAGAGGTCCGTGGATCGAAACCACGCTCTGCTAAAACACTTTTTTGCTTTTATTTTGTATTTTACTATATTATAATACCTATACTTTAGTGATTTATTTTTTCTTTTTTTTCTTTTAATAAATTTTATTTGAAATCATTATATCTCTTGTTTCCATATATTTACGCTCGTTTGTCTTGTCTTTACCTCATCGTGCATATCGTATGGTTAGAAAAGGAATGTAGTGTTAAGACATTTCGATTTTCTCTCAGTTTTTGAAATATTAAGTGGCGGAACTCAATGCCGCGCTTTTTTTGTTTTTACAAGAGGTAGGTAGTTAAAACATATAATTAATTTCCCGAATGGAAATCGAACTACCGCACCACGACGGAATATGTTTAATATGTCATTCGTTGTAGGTACTGTGCGGAACATCTATTTAAAACACTATAAAAAACTATTGCGTCTCCTGCAATATTTCAAAAAGTGCAAATGCGTCATTGTTGCACCGAATGAGCGATTCTTATTATATTGTTCTTCTTTTGTGTGATCAATAGCGTCACCTAGCAACTTTTTAAAGCAATATGTCTTAAAAAACCGATATTATATGAATGAATATTGTATATAATTAATTATTTATATATTATATATTTTTTCTGAGGAAATTATTATTAATATAAAAAATCGGATGGTTCCTAATTTTTAAAAATTAATCAGTTTTCCGCATTTCCCTATACTCTAGCAAGGATAGGTATAGGGAACCTCTTAACCTGACTTTGACATTCTCTGCTCCAAAGAGTCCGTCCAATTTTCGGTACATTGTATGCTAAATGGCGGGACTGAACGCCGCGCGTCGAGCTTTGTCTTTGTTTGTTGATTTTTTATTTATTTAAAGTGAATATTTTATCTCTTAAAAGTATAGTATTAATATATCGCATATATGAAGACGTTGATGTCAGTGGACGAAGCGGAAGAAGTACCTATGTAGAGACGGAGGCAATTCCCGCTCCGTTCTCTCTGGTTACCCTGACAGGGATATAGTGTGTACCTAAACAAAAATTTTTGACAATTTACAAATATTTCCAAAAAAAAATTACCATAAAAAAATAAAGTAGCCAGCTATAACCGCGAGCAAAAGCTGAAGCTCAAGCTACGAGTAGAGCGCGAGTTTCAACTCCATTAGCGTCGCGTCTGAAAAGATTTATGTTTAATTGAATCTTCGAGTTATTGTGCCACTCGTGATTTATACAGCGCCCTGCCGTCTGCGGGACATGCCTTCACTGGCTTACAACACTAAATATTATTACAACCAAAAATATAAATAGGTATATGAACTTCACGCCGGCAGCCAAGTGTTAAGACACTCCGTTCCCATTAAAGTACTTCTGTTCCTCATTTTCCGCCGAATTCTGAAGGCATTGTATTGAGTGATAGAACTCAACACCACGCTTTGCCTACTCACCATGGCGAGAAAATAAAAACGTTCAATAATTAATTTTCCTCAAATAGGAATCGAACCTACAACCTGTCGCGTTTACAATCACGCCACGACTGGCCTCCACCCCATGCACGTCGCGTCGCATCACATGATTGACTCTGCACACCACATTACTCAGGAACAAGATGGCTCGCGGCGATTCGTTTCGAGATCTGCCTGTTAGATTATATTGTATATAAATGTTAAGTTATATTTCATTTCAGTGTATACCAGTTTATAATAAGTTGTAGTTGTAGCGGACGTGCTTTCGCAATGGTATAGCTTTCTAAGCTCACCTTGTGATTTTGATAGATTTGCTGTGCCATTATTGATTGGTATGGCTGTGTGTGGTTCCATAGACGCTCAAATGGCTTTAAGTTTGTATAAAAGAATTTATTTAACGGTAGTTAAGTGTTAATTATAATCTATGAGTGTATGTCTAGCGTGTATATTATTTACAAGTATGTTGTTATAACAAAGTCAAATTTACGTTCAATAGGGATCTAAATTGTTTTTTTTGTGAATTATCATTTTTTTTTGTCTGCTTCAAAATGCTGAATTTCTTTGGATTAATTGCTATATGCACTAAGTATATATACTTAGTTTGAATGAATTTATAACAAGTAAGTTTCATATAAATAAAATGTTCTTTTAAGGAACATCAAACAAAATTAATCTTTCTAGTAATTTACGAACAATTACTCTTCACTCCTCCCAAAATGGACCAGCTCATACATCAATAATTTAACAACTAAGTTAGAATCTTGACACATAAGTAATTTGTATACAATAATTAACCAAAAAAAAGACATCGTCTTCATACGTTTTCGGTACCAATCAGACTTGGCGATCTATACGTTGAAACCTCTTATACAATAGGTTGAGAAACACGCCTATCCGTCATTGGTTTAGTTGTAACCATCATTACTCCACGTCTGGAGACCAGAAACGATCATTTGGCGGCCAATCGCGTCGCTGCGCCTGCGCACCCCGCCGAGTTCTTTATGACGCGCGCGCACGGATATATGGTGCGTCAAGAGTAAAGGGCTTTTTACAAACGTACCTCTTATTCGTCATCGTTAAGAGCTCACTGGCTTACCAATAAATAATGGGGAACAGGTNCGCATCACATGATTGACTTTACACAGTACATTACTCAGGAACAAGATGGCTCGCGGCGATTCGTTTCGAGATCTGCCTGTTAGATTATATTGTATATAAATGTTAAGTTATATTTCATTTCAGTGTATACCAGTTTATAATAAGTTGTAGTTGTAGCGGACGTGCTTTCGCAATGGTATAGCTTTCTAAGCTCACCTTGTGATTTTGATAGATTTGCTGTGCTATTATTGATTGGTATAGCTGTGTGTGGTTCCATAGACGCTCAAATGGCTTTAAGTTTATATAAAAGAATTTATTTAATGTTAGTTAAGTGTCAATTATAATCTATAAGTGTATGTCTAGCTTGTATATTATTTACAAGTATGTTGTATGTTGTTATAACAAAGTCAAATATTTACGTTCAATTGGAATCAAAATTGATTTTTTTGTGAATTATCAAATTGCTTGGATTAATTGCCATATGCTATATTAATATATATACTTAGATTGAATGAATTTATAACAAATAAGTTTCATATAAATAAAATGTACTTTTAAGGAACATCAAACAAAATTAAACTTTCTAGTAATTTACGAACAATTACTCTTCACTCCTCCCAAAATGGACCAGCTCATACATCAATAATTTAACAACTAAATTAGAATCTTGACACATAAGTAATTTGTATACAATAATTAACCAAAAAAAAGACATCGTCTTCATACGTTTTCGGTACCAATCAGACTTGGCGATCTATACGTTGAAACCTCTTATACAATAGGTTGAGAAACACGCCTATCCGTCATTGGTTTAGTTGTAACCATCATTACTCCACGTCTGGAGACCAGAAACGATCATTTGGCGGCCAATCGCGTCGCTGCGCCTGCGCACCCCGCCGAGTTCTTTATGACGCGCGCGCACGGATATATGGTGCGTCAAGAGTAAAGGGCTTTTTACAAACGTACCTCTTATTCGTCATCGTTAAGAGCTCACTGGCTTACCAATAAATAATGGGGAACAGGTTATTTATATTATAATATTTAGTTTTTACTTTTTTTCTTTTGGTAATCTTGACACGGATTTGTTGAAATTGATGTGGTTTCCCCTGTTCAGGATTTTACATCTTATTATTAAGAAATTAAGATTTTGAATTGTTTTAAATGGTAAACGCTTATTTAGAAGTCTACTTCAATATTCATAGATAAGTTAACGACAAGATATATTTATCGTATCGAAGGATAAAAACTATTAAGTTGGACAAGTCCGAGAGAGTTATTGGGCAGGATGAGGACTTCCTGCGGTTATTTAATCATCTCTATTGAGTTTTAAGTTTTGTGTAGAGTTATATCTCTATTTCTCGTTGAGTATTGTAATTAATCAAGTTGTAAGTAAATACTGCCTTATGTATGAGCTTCAGGGTATAACGTGATGGAACAAGTTATTGTTAGATGCAATGAATAATTGCCGGCTTTGGAATGATACAAGTAATCATTCAAGGTCCGGTTTTTAAATTATTTTTAGTATTTAATTTTGGCATGGCGTGCATACATCTTGTTATGCTTTTACAATCCTGTTGGTCTTGTATCAAAATACATTTAAAATTAATGAGCATATTTTAATATAACCAAAAACTTCCTACAATCGTTGTCCGCATCTTCGTTTGTATGGACCTTAAGACAAATTCTATTACTGCCCGAATTTCGAGAAATCTTCTCCTAATGCTCTCCTGCACTCCATATACTACCTACGTACTTGCCAAGTGTATGTAGATAGAAGATAGATTGACTTTTCTCGCAGTGAGGCCAATATAAGTAATTTCATGTTACTATTACATTAGTACATGAATTCAAGAGGTACAACAGGTTTTAGTAAATTTCCACAACTAGTGTTTAATTTCAATTAACTTTTCCAAAATATATATACATACAATCATATTAAATCCCACGGGATCCATACACTGTCCATCGTCCGGTCGTTGACAGTTGACGCACTACTAAAGATTGATGAAGTCACAACATTATCTTTATTAAGCTTTAAAAGCGTTAAATATATGCAAATAATAGTAAATATAAATATACATAGCGTAGTATATTTATATTATGTACATTGTTTATATATTATTTAAGAACTGTCTTATTATATTAAACTAACTTTTACTTGTAATTTTCCCCGCGTTAAATAGTGTATGACATATCGTTGGCTTAGAGTGTAAGCCTGTAATAGCCTATTAAGCAAATTCTTAACAGAGACAAAAATATTTTTTAAAAATTATGTTGTATGGTTATACAATTAATACAAAATAAAATAAAAGTTCATTTTGGTTTTTTCAGTTGTTTTAACTGAAAAAACCACATACATAACGACAACAAACGGACTTAGCGGGCTTACATGACACAGTCTCAGTGTCCGAGGTAGCTTTTGAATATGATGAACAAATGAAGTGTATCTTTAGCGACGTTTGAATCAAAGTAGTATCGATGCACCTCGTGGGACACATAGATTCGTTTTGAGACCTAACTAGAACCTAGATATTTAATTACTAGTAAATAACCATTACAGTTATAGCTTAAAAATATATATTTTTATCTTCACGCTTTATCCCGCATATAGCAGGACAGATTGACAAAACCTCGTTACTCATTTTCCGCCCAGCCGCAGTGGTGGCTGAACTCATGGCCATTGCCTCGAGCGAGATCCACACTACAACCATCACGCATAGGGTCCACCGCTTCGCGGAATGGCGTCTGAAACAAATGATGTCGTATCAAAATGAATAACTTGAAGTTGCATCGATCGGGCTAGTTGGGTGGGAATCAATTATAATTCCCATTAGATTCAGGCGTGGCGCTGGATTTATTGCCGGGAAAAATTTCAATGCAGCTTGCTTGCATAGGTACTGTTTGTGGGTAGGTAGTGGGTACCTATAGATATTGTATTGTACCCCTGTAGGTATTTTTATATAGAGGTAGGTACCCTTAGGTTCATTGTCTAATAGTATTTTTGACCTGTGCATTAACCTGTTCTGCCTGTGTTTTTAATGTATGTTTTAATCTATATATCTTGAGCACCTTGTAAATGTTTTCACACTTATAAAGAAACAAATACTTTCATAGGAAAATCATTCATATGTTTTACAAAAATTATGTTGTATGTGCTCGAACGAGGAATGTAGAGACCCTAGTAATAAGTTCAGTATTCGATTTTTCACTTTTCACCGAGCTACTCAATTATCATATTAGAAAACCTGCTGTTAAAGATCCTACGTCTCACACGACCAGAAAAATATTTTTAAATAGGAAGCCCCACTCCTTGATGGCTAATAAATAAATAAGAGGATGTATGCAGGTATAATTATCCACTGCGCCACGAAGAGGGTTATTATGATTATCATACATTTTCCTGCAAAGCATGGTACGCAGCTGGAACTTTATGGTAAGAGATAGGAGTACCATTCTCTACTTTTTGCCCAATTTTCAAGACAACTTGTTAAGTAAAAGAACTCTTTCTTAGTGAAATTCGAACCGGCTACCATCGCGCATCTATTACACAGTTAAATCTACATCATAACTAGCAATATCAAAGCAACACACATATGTAGGTATGAATATTCAATTCTATAACGACCTAACTGTGCGATGTACTCGTCGCTAATTGCGGTACTAAAAAGGCGATGTCTTAATTTACTATAACATCGCTTACATCTAGGCAGACATCTTGTTTATTGGTATTATTCGAAATAGGTTTATGTGAAATGTAAGTTTAATTAAGAGGCCGTGATAGGCTCTGTGACTGACTGTAAACGCGTCACTTGTGGGTTCGATTCCCACTCGGTGGAATGATACATTTTTATTTTCATATTCTGATAACAAAAGAGAGCGAGCCGAGTCCCAGAATTTCTAAGCTGAACGGATTACTGTAGAAAAAGGACAATGTATTGGACAATGATAATTCGCATTCATAGTGTTAAGGTACGAGGTCTACGCAGTTTTCAGACCGTGTATTATATGTATTTTCAATTTAAAATGTCTCTAAATACATGGCAAGTTTAAAAAGTCAGTAATACTTGCGAAGGTGACGGCGGGACGGATCGATGTCGACGCCGTTATTAGGGCGACAGCCTTTCACGACGCGGACTTGTCTCGATTCGTTATTTTTAGTTGGTTTTTCTTTTTATTTTATTGTAAATGTATTGTATAATGTATAAATGGTTTGGTTGATTTATTTTTAATGTCATTTTCCACGAAAATATTGTTTTTATTATGGTATTTTTTTTCTTTCTAAATCAAACAGAACTTTATTTTTGCCAAACTTAAATTTAACATATCAACCCTATAGAAAACAATATTTATTGTTGTTGTTCTTTAAATAATATTTATGAACTTTTTTGTACCCATTTATGCGTCTTAGTCTTAAAAATTGAAATCACTTGCATTCTCTTTCAAACAATCGACAATCAATGTCCTTTTGATTAATTTGGTTGTGGATGATCACTTGAGAATACTGTTCATCAATAGTTCTAATTAAAATAACGAAAGTATTTCTTAAAATACAAAAGTCGATTCTAGTATTTACAGAAAACTTAGCTAAACTTTATAAACAAAATCATTATATTATGTCGCATTTACCTATTTTAAGAATAAAAATAACCGTGCAATTACAAAGTACCGAATCCAACATCCACCGTGGAGTGGAGACCGTCCAGCGGACACGTGACTGACGGACGTCACACACACATGCATACACATTACACACACATGCATACATACGTACAAGGATCCTAGGATTAACTTGTCTTATTTGCCTTACTTTGTTTTAGGTAAGATGAACCCTACAGCGACCTAACATTTAATTTGTAGAGGGTTTTAATTTAGCTAATTGTACTTCAATTTATATACAGACATTTGGTTTTGCGATTGTTTCTCCTTAATAGAATGTCTGCACGGGGAGTGTATTCGAATCAATAACGCATCTTAATCTTTTCCTGAGCAGAAGAGAATGGATTAGTAACTTACATCTATAGAAGACTTTGTTTGGGTCATCAGTGCATTTACTGATGTGTCATGTGTCATGTGTCATGGCATAACTAACTTTTTAGTTTTTTTTATAAGACAATGCAGGTACAAACTGTGTCAATATTTAATATACTGTAGATAATTCTATGTATATTTCATTTAAAAAAAATATATATTATTGCAGGCCAATCGCGGTGCACAGGCACAAGTGTGTACGCTCGACAGATTATGGGTTCGATTCCCCCTTGAGAAACTAAACTATTTAATATTTTCATTTTCTTCGCTCTGGTAACGAGACAAAGCGCGGCGTTGAGTTTTCCACTATTCGGCGGAAAACGAGGAACGGAAGTGTCTTAATTAGAATAGAGTGTCCTAGCACCAACCCACTCTACTTTGTGTGGGATACAGCGTGAAGCCCAAAAATGTAACTTTTAATGTAAAAATTGCAAATAGTTAAAACTTCAAAAAGCGTGTCTATCTCCACCTTGAAAGCCGGCTACTCACCTGTAGCTCCTCTGGTGTTGCACGGGGTTGTGGGCGGCGGTGATCACTTATCATCAGGTGACCGGTACTCTCGTTTGACTTGTCTTTTTCCATAAAAAAAAATTAAAAAAGAGCTGTTGAGATTCTTGTCGGCTCTTCTCAGCAGCACTGCCTTGCCTTGCACCGGCTCGGCCTGTGAGCTTTATTCATTGACACGCAAATGTCTAAATTTTAAAAATTCTTGCGGAAGTCTATTTGTTATTTTAATTTATTTTATTTTAAGCGGAAATGCGGTGTTTTGTTCCGAACGGAAAGCGGAGAATGCAGTGACATATTTTTAGATACTCTGTGACGCAAATTCATAGAGCAGTGCGGAAAATATATATAAAAAAAGTGGAAACTGGAAACTAAAAAACAATCGCTAGTGTTGACAGACAAATAATTTAAAGATTTTCTTAACGTTAATATGACAGTAGCGAGTGATACGCGTCATATAACAGACACTGTCACTTCGTCTACGAGATGATGATTGATTATGTAGGTGTGACCCTACCTGTGTCATATTTACTTAATATAATAAAAGATATACTTACAATTACATGAGGCCGTCGTGGCGCAGGGTCACAAGGTGTGAGTGTAAAATCGACTGGTTGTCGGTTCGATCCCCATTTGAATAAATGAAATATTTATTTAAATTTATATTTTCATTTCTTCGTTCTGGTGTCGAGGCAAAGCGCAGCGTTGAGTCCCACACTCATCACGCAATGCCTCCAGCCTTCTTGTATTTAGAGCGTATTTACTTTACATAGTAAATGAGTAGACGTAGATACATGTACCTACGTATAAGAAGCCTATCGTAGATAATCATACTTACATACCAAACATAAAACCTCTTAAGACTACCACTTCAAATTCCCAGAGTAATTCACTACAAAACTAACATTTTAAAAACTCAACTACAATCGCTACAATAAAAAAGAAAACAGCAAAATATTCATTTTAAAACGATCCGTAACATTTCATTCTTAACGTCGACGTTGTCGAGGTTAAATAACAAAAGTCATGACTGACAGCGTTATCATTTGTCAGTCGCTGTCAACTGTTTGTCAGACTCAGGCGGGGGCTCGTGTCAGTCGGCGCGGGGACGATTGATACGTGTCACTTGTACCATGGATTGTCGAGTTGAACTCCAATTTTTATTTTATTTATATAGGTAGTTATATTATATTTACATATAATGGTTAAGTTATTAGAGGCCATCGAAACGCATCAGTCGACTGTCTGCTGTGGGTAGCTGTGGGTTCGATTTCCACTTGGGGGTATAAAATATTTAAAATTTTCATTTCCTCGCTCTGGTAACGAGGTAAATGGGAAAATATTAAACACGCAATGCCTCGAGGAAAAATATTTTATATATGTATAATAATTTATTATTTTAATTTTAATTTATTATTTTATTCACTACTTTTTTAGATTTACAGTAGGCCGTAGGTAAAGGGAATTTGGGATCCTAGTATCCTAATAATAGGCTCCCAGGTTCCCTCTGCCAGGTCCATCCGGTTCGCACTCAACGTTGCTTCTTAAATGGTATTTATAACTTTATATACAAGAAATTTAAAAAATCTTTGCGTATTGTGTAAATCATTGCTGCACAAGCAAGTGCTCTTTAAATTAGCCGCCGTCAGTTCTGTATCAGGCGTACATTAACCAAAGTTTATGTATTCGATTGTAAAATTGTAAATGCAATCGAGTATAAATCAATTTCCGATCTAATTCCCGTACGACGTCGTGAAAGTGTAGTAGACTAGTAGAGCGGCGAGGTGGTCTGACTGCGGACAGGTGAACGGCGTTATTAATGACCCACCGGTTCGTACCTACGACTTGTCCTTCACGACGGCGTCACAGCCACCAAAAAACACCCTTTCACAACCGCATTCTGTAATCAACCCCCCTTTTTAATATTAACGGCCATACTGCAGTCCCGTTTATTTATTCCCTAGCCTCCACCAGCAAATCACATTCCTATTAAACTTAGTCTTTGAACTAACGCTAATGGAGTGATAGATAGCCTTATGCAAATGCCAGGTTATGGCGAAACAAAGTTTCTCGGTAATGAGACCGTAGTGACTTGCATATATTATCGATCATCACGAAACTACTATGTATTTCAGTTGAATAATTCGCAATGGAAACGTATTTAATGCCCCAGTTTGCTGACAAGCTCCGAGACGTCACCGCTTAATATCAAACCACCACGCGATTAACGAGTTATTTCCACCCCGCGACGATGTCACCACCCCACTCCACCCGAACTATCAATCTTTTCAGCAACTTCAAGACTTAAGATTTATGCTCTAATTTCAGATGCTGTCGCCGCACGACGACGACGATGACAGCCACCTTTGCATCAAGTGCAATGCCACCATCATTGGTCTCGATAACTATATTAAACATAGGAAGCAGGCCTGTGGGAAAAGAAAGAATGAAGTCAAGGCTGATCTTCCGCCTATCGATCCGTTAGAACCAACGTATAGTCTTGGCGCAGATGTATTTTTTCAATCGTTAGAATTACAAAGTAGTGTAAAAAAATCTTCTCTGTCTCGTCTAACACCACCTACACCAATAACCAAAGCGAATTTGGCCGCTATAGAAAAGAAGAGCGTTTTGACTGTTTCTACAACATCACATCTCCCTCGTATGAGTCCTATAGAAACTAATTTAAGAGGAGAAGATTGGATAGGTGGACATAGTCTAAGGATTGGTAGCAATGAAGACAATCAGACAAAATTAATTAATGCCGTCGCAAGTATTAGTGGTTCTGTAAAAAAAGATATTCCAAGTACTTCTTACAATATAGAGACCTTTAATGATTTTAAGGGAGACGACGATTCAGAAGAATCAGAAGATTCAGATGATGATGAAGAAGAAGATGAAGTGTCACATGAAGGAAAATGGAAACCACCACCGAGTCACACAGGAGGTAAGTGGCGACCCGCATCTCCAGAACGCGATGAGTGGGAAGACCAGGATCAACTTGACCGTGACTATGACTATGACGCCCCACCCCCTGGACATACTAAGGGTAAATGGGTTCCAGGAGCTAATGAGAAAACACAAATAATGCAAACTACAATTCAATCAAAGGGATCCGTGCAGTATTGGTGTGGGCCATGTAATCGCCGACTAGGTTCAAGAATTATTTATGATAAACATCTCATGTCTAACTTACATATGAGAAAGGTTCTACCGGAACATGAATTAGAGTTTTCAGGGCACCTAGAGCCAATAAGAAACATAACTGAAAAAAGAACGACACGCCCCAATTTATTTGTAAACGAATCAGTTTCACAAACACCGCGAAAGAGACAAAAGTTAGAATCTAAAACAAATACAAAAGTTAAGAAAAAGAAAAGGAAAAGGAGGTCTTACTTTATACAATGTGCTGGTTGTAAGTCACGTGTTCGCACGCACTTAATAGGAAAGCACCTCATATCTCACTATCATTTTCGAAAAGCAGCTGATATTAAAAGTGACGTTTATCAACAATTTATTCTTGATAATATGGATGCCATAGTTCACCAAGCGCCTTTTCAATGCAGTCCATGTAAGTTTTATACTAATTTGCTACCAAACTTCTTGCAACATTGGTTTTCTGAAGAGCATGTGCGAGTTACATCCTCAATGGATGGAAGGTACTGGTGTTCCTTTTGTAAATCTGAATGTGAGACATCACAAGACATGCTAAATCATATGTCCAGCTCCGAGCACAGTGAGGTAGTGGCTGTAATAAATAGATCTATGCCGATAATTATACGAAAGAAAACAGTACTTCGGTGCGAAACGTGTCAACAGGAATTTCGATATAATATGGAGATTAAGCAACATTGCTTTAAAACAGGTCATGATATTGCACATACCGCCACTGATCATTATCAAGAACTACACAGATGTCAATATTGTAAAGTTAAATTCAAGTCATCAGTTACTTTGGCAGCTCATTTGAAATCTAAACACAAACAGAAAGCGTTTTTCTGTCTTGTATGCTCAAAAACGTTTGCATCTTCCGAAGAAGCTAAACGTCATCGACAAACTTCAGAGCACAGGATCAGAAGAAAGGAGATACTTCATGAAAGAGGACACACGGCAAAAGGTCTGAGTAAGAAATGTCCTTATTGTACAGATAAAGTTGTGTTGAAGAATATTCTCGAACTCAAAGATCATATACGAAGTTTACACCCGGACATAAGGAAGAAGTAAGATATTATTAATATTTTATTTAAGTAACTTTATGCACTTTTCTATAAGTGGAATTAATTTAATTATTATCATTTTTCTTACTAATTAAATTAATAATTTTTCAATAGTCAAATCGGACCATAACAAAAACGTTACAAATTATAAACATAAGATAATTCATAAAAATATCTATAATTTTCCTAAAATATTATGCCTAACGAAACTACTACCAACTATACTAATAGTACTTATTTGAATAATTTCCAGGTGTCCAAAATGCGGCAAAGCCTTTATATTTCCACAAGAAGTTTCCCGTCACATTCGAGACAACGCGTGCCAGTTCCAAAAGAACGAACCGATCCATTCGTCTATCTTATGGAACTGCAGTCAATGTTTATTTACCACAGATTCTCAGGCAGAATGTTTTTTCCACGAGGTTCTTCACACAGAACCTATAGTAGACCAAAGAAGTGGAAAAACCATAGCTATACAGAAGTACTCATGCCCAATATGCTCCAAGAACTTTAAGAAAGCTTCCTTACGACTTCATTTAAGGCAACATACGTTCGAAAGACCTTTCGTTTGTTCTACATGCGGTGCCAATTTCACGAGACAGTCCAGCTTAGCCAACCATTGTAAGA
Organism: Heliconius cydno galanthus; assembly: GCA_036379175.1. Taxonomy (NCBI): domain Eukaryota; kingdom Metazoa; phylum Arthropoda; class Insecta; order Lepidoptera; family Nymphalidae; genus Heliconius; species Heliconius cydno. The sequence continues at coordinate 815,531 of JAKRZM010000984.1, forward strand.
TAGAGCATGGGAGCTTGGATAGGCCGAAGTTGTCGTCGATTGATGCTGCTCTTATTAAAATGGCGGAGGAGACGCTTAAGTGTAATAAATGTAAGAAGACATTTGGTGACAGGTGAGTTTTATTTCCATTTTTTTCTTTTTGCATATTTGAAGCATTAATTTGAAGCTGCGGAAATGGAAATAATTAATAGTTATTAATATAATGAAATTTGCCTTAGGTATAACCTTCGCCGATAAATTAACTATACGTAACAAAAATATTTTTTTACACTTATACAATAGTTCCTGATATTGATAATTTTTAATTTTGACTACAGTTCGTTTATCAAAGAATGGCCTTAATTTTTTTTATTTTTGTCACAATCATGTCCAGAGCAAGGACAGACAGAAAAAGAATTAATCCAGTTCGACTATTACACTTTTACAAACTAGAAACATATTGGACCATGCATCGTGGCATTGCATGCAGCATAACTTCTAACTGTAAACATGACGAATGCATTCTTTCTATTTCCTCGCTCTGGTAAAAAATCAATACGCGGCGTTAAGTTCCGCTACTCGACACTCAATTTATCATGGGCAGCATAGTGTGAACACTAGATTCTTTTGCCTACCCTGCATATGCGGGATACAGTCTAAAGCCAAAAAATACTTATTGCAAAAATACGATGCAGTCCAATAATTCAGAATCCGGGGCATCCACCTCGTTAGTAAGACAGTCATATTACACGCAGCGTGCAGTACAGCGTGTACCAAAATAACCCGCATCTACCGACTCCACGTGTCAGCGGATGCGAGACGCGACAAATCCCTCAGAACATGAGGAAACATTCATAATTTGACATTCAAGTCTTTGATACTACTTTGCTGTCGACAGTTTTATCTATTATAGAAGAAAGTGAGGCGCGAGACGTCACTGTAGTGCGCCGGATCTCGGTCCGATCGTAACTTTATAACGTTTACACATGTTGGTTATGATGAGTGCTAAATTAAATATTTATTGGACATATTTTAGGGCTGAACCTGTTATTATTGTAAAATAATTTGTTGGTTGACATTTGGATCCTTTTTATTAGGTACACCTACTTGCAGCATTGTTATAAATAATCAAGAAGCTATTATGGCGCAGTGGGTCCGATCCCTAGTCAGAGAATGTTTTTCAGCTTGACGCAGCATCCCCTATAGCAGAGTAAGCAAGGGTACCCGGGTACCGTGTTAAAATATTCCGTTCGCCATTAACACATTTCCGTTTCCCATTTTCCGAAATGTCTGAAAAAACGGACTCTAGCTTTCTCTCTCTTAGGCTCCCTCTGCCTTTGCCAGCATGAAGCCATAAAATAAATGAACGCTCCAAAGAAATTCCTAAATATAACTCAAGATTATGCTAAATTTATAACTGGCAAGCATCACAAACACTTATGTTTTGACGGATCGAAGCTTAGACTTAAATTTATTCAGCAATCAGCCCGGTTATACACCGCCCGCTCGCAAAGATCATAATGTGTCACGTCGCGTAAATCTCAATTAAACTTCGTCTTCACGTGACGCGGCAGTGACAAATCATTTTGTTTTATTTTTACATTTCTGTTTGACAGCCACTTATTTGGGTGGTGATTAAGAGGTGAGTGACCCAACCCTCTCGTTCCCTGATTCTTTTCAAAGTAACTGGATGATTATATTTTTGTGAAAACAAAATGGCGCTCTATGAAGAAAAGTAAGTTTAGTAGTCATGGACAGCGAAAGGCTAAAAAATATCAAATAAAATTAATCGAAGTAAATTTTCTTATAAAACTATGTTACAAATTTTTCGTTATTCCACACCTTTTTAACAATTTTAAACGTTGTATGAACATGAAACTTAAAACTTGGAAAGGATACCTGTAAACAAAGAGAAGATGATTACAATGATTACCACAACCGCGGATAAGACTAGAGGGAGCCGCAGAGAGCCAGCAAGTACCAACGCGGATATGAATCAACTCAACACCGCGCTATTACAGAACTTGGAACGTATCTCGACCGCTGTAGGGACATTCTAGCCCCTGATGATGCAACTTATGCAATATCTTATGCGTTATGGCCTCGTTCTAGGTATTAATGCACTCCGCCTGTACAGCGTGCTCTGTGCAGTGTGCAGCGTGGACTCCGGGATGCAAAGCGTCAATGGCTTCTAACATTAGGAATAATATCTTCCTTAAAATGAAGTTTGTAATTTCTGTTTTGGATTAGATTTTGTTTTAGTTGGGTGTAAGAAAATCTTCAATAATTATAATAAGTTTATTTTCTCTTTATTTTCTTTATTTTATATAAGGTTATGTTTTTTGTTCCTCCAATATTGACACGGCGAAACTTAACGCCGAAACTGGAAAATACCTCAGGAACTATGGGCTCAAATTGTTTTTTTTTTGTTTATGTTGGGCACTTAGAATGTGTCACGTGTCATATACAACTCTTAGACCCGTAATTAGAAAACGCTCTCAAATCTGAGATTGATCTTGAGAGGCCGTTTTCATTTATAAATTATATTTCTATGTATGAAAACAGCATCTGTAGAGCGATCTCGGATTTGAGAGCGAGTTATAAATACGGGATTATAAATATAGGCTTTAGTTATTATCATTTGTAAACACGGGCAAAGGGGCAGTTTAAAACTATGTACTTTAAAACACTAAAATTTTCTATAAATGCATACACGAGTCTATAGCTAAGCCTTATATCAACCACACAGGTGCACTAACCTTGCATCGATGCAACTTAAACATCACCTAATTGAAAGGAATTGCCGGTATCTCATAGGCTTCTAGTGAACGGCGAAATTCTTGAGTCCAGCTGCTATTGGGAAATTAAGCATATTTATGATATATTCGACGACGAATTGATGGAGATACTTTAAGGCTACTTGCTTCACCTGACCTACATATTATTTTATTATGATATATTACCCATGTACTGCGTTTTAGGTAGACAAAGAGTGAGTAGAACTTAGTGTTAAAATACTATGTTCACAGTCATATGAGTCAGTCGCTGCGGCATTGGACCATGGAGGATCTCTTGTTACTTGTTGCTTTTAAACAAAGAAAAACAAATTACCTTTCTCACACCACATTCATACTTCGCTATAATTTTAATTACACGTTTGTAATCCTCCTTATTACAATTTTTCAGACTGACTTTGGCTCATCATTCAACAAGTTGTGTTTCTGATGAGAGAAGGTGTCCGTACGAGCAGTGTTCTTATATTGCATCTAGTACCGCACAGCTCAATAGGTAAGTAAATGAAAATATAGTAAATGAAAATATTAAATATTTTATTTCCTCGAGCGGGAATCGAAGCCACAAACAGGCCCACTCTTGCGCCACTATGCCACGGCTGGCATCATGGTACTATCATTATTATTATTGGGTTATTTTTGAATTCGCGCCACTGCGCTACTACTTTTTGCTGTTATCTGTAGAGTGACATCTGTTACTGTCTTAAGAGATTACTTGGAACTTGGTTATGAACATATGATAAGTTTTTCTAATTGTCTTAACAGATGGCAGCACTTTTTTACTATAAAATATTTGTACTGTTAATATTATTATATTTAATATGAATTGTAAAGTTACTTTTAAAAATTATAATTACTTAAGAAAAAGCTTAAAAAGCACACATATATATAAAAATACTTGGACACAAATACAATAAATGGAAAGACCTTCAGCCTTAATACAACATCTAATAGATATTATTTATTATTTAAGAAGACACATAAAAATATGCCTCTAATAAACAATTCCTTATAATTTCAGACACCGTCGCACACACGGTGATAAAATAAAGAATTATGAATGTCCATCTTGCGAGTTCAAGACTGAACAGGCCAGCCACATGAAGCGACACCTGCTGTGCCATAAAGGAGTCAAGCCGTATTCCTGCCCCCATTGCCCTTTTACTTGCGGCAGTTTGGTTAGTAATAAAAGTTTTATGCAATTATCTTTTAGTTAATTGTTATTATGTATGCAATTTTTTTATTCTCTTAACGAAAGGTTACTGAATATATAATGTAAATATTATTAAAAATCTACTAGTACAGTGTGGTTAATGAATCGTGGCTGTTGTGAACTTTGGTTTCCTGAACTTTCGTGTATTATTCAATTGTTAATAAAGTAAGTAATCAGAAGTAAAATTAAATCTGCGCAGCCATTTACAGCTAATTTCAGATCGACCACGACTCCTTGGCCGTACTTTATATTATTGTTAGTACCAGTTATCATGAACTTTGTGTAAAATAATCAAAATGTCAGGTTAAAAAACGTACTTTTATATATAAAAAAATATATTTAATATGCGTATACAAATATTTACTCGTATAATATTCTTTTAATGTTTATGAAATGCTTTTTATTATTACAATTTATACGTTTTTAGTTTTACTGCTAAAACATCATATAGTATGTCGCTAATAAGCTGTTACAGACAGTATTATAGGTATTTGCTTAGTAGCTGTAGTAGGTTTTTTTTTTTAGCTACGGTTAAAGTTTTTTAATTTCAGGTTTTTATATAATGACATTCAGCCTATCGCAATAAAGTTTAATTTATGATGCAAATTTATTGTTGCTATTAAACTGAAATTTAGATATATCATTTTTAATTATAATTACTAAAGACAATCAAGAGAATTTATTATAACAATTACATATTTTATTAAGATTATTAACTTATAAAAATTATATGACATTTTTAACAAATATGACGGTTACAACATTTCATTATTTTTTCTTTTGCAATAAATTTACTTATTTATTTTTAGGAAAATCTTCGCAAACATGTTCTACGTAGCGGCCGACACCAGGGTCTTTTTCTCTACACCTGTAATACTTGCTCTTTTCAAACTAACTTGGCAACTCAGCTTCGGTCGCACTACACGAGCTCGCATCAGGACAAGTACGACTCGAAATCAGCTCTGGAAGCTGTCAAGCGACACTTAATGAGGGATAATAATAGTGATTAAACTATTTCTTTATCGTTGTACTATAAGAAAATAAAATAAATAATTTTTATATTTTGATATGTTTTATTTTCTTCTAAATATATATGTACAATAAAATATTAAGTATAGACAATTTTTGGGTTATGGAAAATAAAATCGTTGTTATATTAAATTTTATTTTATGTAAGATTTTAATTTTCGTTACTTTTTATTCACTATCATTATAGATTTAAAATAAATTATATTATATAGAGCATAGCGTCATCTATGTCTCAGAAGTAAAACTAAGTATATATCAACAGATGCCGCTAGCTATGAAGATAGCAAAACAATAATATATAAATTATAAAAGTAAGAAAAATATCAAATTTGAAACCCTTAACAGTTTAGAGACATAAAAGCTATTAAATATTAATACTTATATAACAATTAGGAAATTGAAAAATATGACACTAATAAAAATTTGTTTTTTGTAGTTTGTAACTTTGTATTATATGGCAACATTTTACACTTAATGTCACTTTGAAATCTGCTATCTCAATTCACAACGGAACGAGGGAAAAAATTATAAACCGATAGGACTTGCGCCGTGCGCTCGTATTTCTTTTTATCAATTCACCAATCAAGTATTCGAGGAGCTTCGATCGCAACGCGACAATAAAAATACAGGACGTATTTTAACGTTGTTTCTAAAATAACATTATATAATCAGTGATATAAAAATAATACTGTGTAAACAAATATTTTTACTGTGCGGAAAATATTGTAATTGGACGATGTTTGTGTGTGACATCGTGTTGTAAATTCTTCGATATATCATCTAAGATGTCACTAAAAGTGAGTACAGTATATTAATTATTTAAATAAATATGTAATGTGTGGGTAGATTTATGAGACAGCATTTTTATTACCGCTAGTAATTTTAAATGTGTCTGTCATTTTACCACGTGCATTTATAATTTAAGACAATTTACTTTATGTAAATGTAAAATATGTCCGATTTAATACATTTTTATTATCAGCATCCTGTTATGCCTTCATTAGGATACTCTATAATATTTCGTACTTCATGAATTTGCGTTAATAAAATAATGTATACACCTGTGTCTGTTCTAAAGCTATAATTATTTATAATTACATAACTTTGTTTACTTTTAACGATGAAAAAATGTCACCTTGAATTAGCTTGAGGTATTGTTTTTTTATGAACTATTAAAATGTTTGCTGTTATAAAATTTGCTGCTGAAGAAAATAATTTATCTTAATATATTAAGATAAATTTAATTAAGTATACATTTTTTTGTTGTTTAATTAGTTAAATATTAAACTAGTAGTTAAAAATTAATTTGTTAAAATTATTAGCTTTGTATAACAATTAAATATTAAATTGTTATACAAAGCTATAATTTTAACATATCAGTTTCTTAAAATGCATTATGTTATATATATTTTTTTCTACATATATGTATAAAATTTAAATTAAAATAATATTTGTATATGGACAATATTAAAATAGTCATTCACATACTAAGGAAAGAAAAACATTTGAAAATATATAAAAATAGGAATGTAGTGGGACTTGAACCTACGCCTCTTGAAATCCATTTATATTGTCTAAGAAGTTAGCAGGTTTCCTAAGATAGCAAAATTATACAAATATTATATTACTTCGAACCATATCACTTTTTATATGATATTTTATATGAGCAATTGAAAATTTTTTTTAATTAAATTTCATATAACAAGCTTATTTCACTAAACTTATAGTTAATTTTGTAGTCTTGATGAAATTATTTTTAACATATTCATTAGTAAAAATAATAAACATAAAATCTTGACTTTGGCTTAATATTTCTTATAAAAACAAATGGGCTGCTGTATGAAGTAAAATATTTTAAAAACAAGTAAACCATTTTACTCATAGACTAAAAGCATTGTCTTTTTTAAATATAGAGTATATTTACAAAAATGTTGAAATAGAAATTTTAAAAAATATATATTAATGATTACTATAAAAATTCTTTAAAAAATGCATTTTGCTTGGACCTATAAGTGATTAACTTATTATATTGAATAATGAAAGATATAAGGGAAAATCTATATTTAGTACCCAGACCTGTTACCAGTTGCTTCTAAGTGAGTGAGCTGCAAAATCATTTATAGGTTAAACCAACTATGTAAATGAAAAAGGTAGCATTAAAAAGGTAGTCGTATTTATATACGAAAACGCGACGGTTGTGGATTCGATTGCCACTTGAAGGAATGACTTATTTTCATTTTCTAGCTCTAATAAGGCAACACATGGCGTTGAGTGGGGAAGGGAGTACCTTAATAATAGCTTCCTTTTGTCTATCCCGCTAAAAGGTAAAAAAATAATTTAAAAAGTTTTACTTACAATTCTTTTTATTTTACATCATAATTTAATCAATGTAGTAACGTTTATCACATCGTATTTTGTGTCGTATCGTAGATTCACTTATGAAGTAACTTTTGAATGATGTATATATATTATTTTGTAAAGTTTTATACAAACAAATATTTATTAGTAATATTATTTATTTTGGTGAGATTGATCGNCTTATTATATTGAATAATGAAAGATATAAGGGAAAATCCATATTTAGTACCAAGACCTGTTTCCAGTTGCTTCTAAGTGAGTGAGCTGCAAAATCATTTATAGGTTAAACCAACCATGTAAATGAAAAAGATAGCATAAAAAAGGTAGTCGTATTTATATACGAAAACGCGACGGTTGTGGATTCGATTGCCACTCGAAGGAATGACTTATTTTCATTTTCTAGCTCTAATAAGGCAACACATGGCGTTGAGTGGGGAAGGGAGTACCTTAACAATAGCTTCCTTTTGTCTATCCCTAGCTAAAAAAATAATTTAAAAAGTTTTACTTACAATTCTTTTTATTTTACATCATAATTTAATCAATGTAGTAACGTTTATCACATCGTATTTTGTGTCGTATCGTAGATTCACTTATGAAGTAACTTTTGAATGATGTATATATATTATTTTATAAAGTTTTATACAAACAAATATTTATTTGTAATATTATTTATTTTGGTGAGATTGATCGATTGAGAATCGAACCCGCATTTATGCTTGTACCCTTGTACGACTGGCCTCGTAAATTAAATTACTTATAAAATACATAAAATGAAGTAAGATTTAAAATTAAAAATAACATAAAAACGATTATAAAGGAGGGTGGCTTCCGTTTATAGCAGCGGGCGGACCTGTTCTCAACCAGTTTATGTATCAGTCAGTGAACCGAGCACTCTGCAAACCTCATATTGTGTAGACATTACTAGCTTTATACCGTGGATTTGTCTGTGTGTTTATGGCACAACTTTTAGTAATTAGACCCACTCGGGTGAAACCACAATTAAAAGCTAGTACTCAAATAAAAGCATCTATTGACAAATTAACAGCCGTTGACTTTTCATTGTAGAGTCCTTCTACTCATATGTAAGTACAGACGACATAACTGACGTTAACGATTTTAAAATCTGTCCATAATATACGTTTGCCTAAACGTGGCCCTCCTGCAACATTGGCTGGTGAGTGAAGGAGAGCTTGAGCAGCTCACTTTCGATTCAGATCTGGATGGTTGGCACTCCATTAGGTCTACCTTCAGTAGTGGAAGCTGAAAAAATCTGGGATTAGGGTTATTATAGTTCTAAATATTGAGATCTTTTCTTTAAAGTTATACCAACATCATATAAAATATTTCTATTCATTTTTACTAACAATTTAATACTGTATCCAGAATACAATACCGTGTTAGATACAACACAAGTAAAGATCAATGTTTTAGGTCACCTATAAATACTGCACCCACGCTAATTTACGTGGCTATATGCAAAGTTACATACCTCCCAGCCTCCTCGCCGCGTCTAGACAGATACAGTTAGTTATTGATTTAGATTGTGTTCTTATTAAATATCTATAACACTTGAACTGTTGACCGTGCCCATTAAGTCACTTCAGTTCTTCACTTTCCGCCGAATTCAGAAGATATTGCGTGTTCAGTGGCGAAACTGTGCCACTGGCTGACTGATTGACGTCTGATGGTGGTGGCGGAGGGGGTACATGTATTTTAGTCTGAACGTAGCGAAACACCAAGAAAGGATATTTCGTAAATCCCACGGGAACGTGAAAAACGGGATTTTTATTTTACGACCATAGCTCCATTGTAAAAATATCAAAGTATGGTTCTCAGAAGCTACAACGTACACTTTTATATCAACTCTATAAGGTTTTATACTGCTTTATGTTCAATAGCGTAAAATGCACGGTCTTGATCAAAGTGCTCCACGACGGGACGGCCCCTGGATCAATAGATAAACCGTGTTTCCGCATAAAAGGATATTTTAAAAAGCTTGTTGAGGCCGTCGCTCGTTGTGGTGCAGCGACACAGGATCTGATTGTGGACGCAACGGTTCTAGGTTTGATTCCCACTCTGAAGAATAAATAATTTTCGTTTCTTTATTTTTATTTATAAATTTTATTTTTATATTATTATTTTTATTTTCCGATTATTACACATTTTAAAATTCTTTAACCGGATTAATCGTGTATATTTAGTATTATACATTTTTGCAAACCTGTAGTTTTGACACTCAACACGTGATACTTACAAAATTCGGCGGAAGTTGCGAAACGACACTTCGTCTTACCATTAGATTCAGAGGTTCCTTCTGCCTCCTGCTATGTGCGGGACAAAGCATAAGAAAAAAAAATAACAGGTAAAAAAACCCTTACTTATTTACGTAAATATGTCTAAATTAAACCAAAGTCGTGACCGACTACCGAAGGCTAAGTTAAGTAGTAGTAGGTAATTTATTACAAAGACCTTCCCAAGGTCACGGCCACGTGGCTACGAGATACGATCACTATTGTATAGGAGTTGCGTAATCGGTAGATGTGATTTATGTTGAGAGGGAAGTAAGTGGATATCATGTCCTGCCTGACCATTATCTTGTTTAATTGCTTTGTTGACTTGTATTCGCTTTGGAGGATATGGCAGGGTAGGCAGAAAGTATCTGGGAACCAAGTATTAAGAGACTCCGGTTTTCCATTGAGACATTTCCGTTCTCCACTTTCGCTGAATTCTTGAATTCTGATTGTTATTCTCAATGCCGCGCTTTGCCTTCTCCTTACCAGAGGAAATAAATAATATTAAGTATTTCATTCTCCTGAGTGGTAATTGAACCCACAAGCGTTGCGTTTACAGTCGCACGATTATGCCACGACGGTCTTATTCATAGATGTCGAAAACCTGATACAGATTAGGTGTTAATTTGCATATTTAAAAAGTTTCACTAGCTTTATCTCTGGCTTCACTTGTTGTGTTGACATATCTAATATATTATGTCAAAAATAATTAACGTTTATGTCATAGCGTTCCTCGTATGTAGTAAACTATCCAATACAAATAGAATTTCTCAATTTGAACCAGCAGTTCCTAAGATTAACGTGATCAATATTTGTACACACATTTTTTCTGTATGTATGAACGTTACCAGTTAAATAGGTATATACTGTATTCGTAGATTAACGTCACGTGAGAGGTCTTTATGTAAATAAGCAGCGTCTGTTTATATGTTCTTACAACATAATGTGTTGTTCAGTGCCATCGTTAAGCAAGTAACATAGCTTAAGTAAATATCACAGAAACACTACTATCCTCGTATTTTATTATACGTATATAGTTCACGCAAATCGACTTGCGGGATAACTTTAATCTTGTTTTTTCCCATTTCTGTAGGAATTTTGGGAAATTCTTCTCTTAGTGCTCCCTACACTTCCTAACCTAATTTTGAACTTCTAGTAAATAAGGCCAGTCCGTAGTGTAGGGGCAAAACCGTGCGACAGTAAATGCAACAGGCTGTTAGTTCGATTCCCACTCGAGGAAATAGAATAAGGTAACGAGGCAATTGAGGCTTTGAGTTGTCTCCGGAATTCAGCGGAAAGTGGGAAATGGAAGTTTTAATTGGAACGGAGTGTCTAACCACTGGGTTCCTTAGTTCCCTCTGTCTATTCAACTATGTGCGAGGTACAGAAACTAAAATCATTCAATTTATAATGCTAAAAAAACCTTTAAAATATGCAAAGAATACACTAAAAGAATACAATTTCGGTCTCCGTCATAGTTTCATTTGAACAGATGGTTTAATAAGTCACAATGTTCACGTGGTTTTTAAACACTAGGGGTTATTGTTCTATAGCATTCAAAATTATTCATACTGTATCCAGCATATGAGTATTCTTCAATTTCTTAAAAATATTTTTTTTTAAAGACAAAAACAAGACAGAGCGCGGCGTTGAGCTTCACCACTCATCGAGCAATGTCTGAGGAACCGAGTGTTTTAACACTAGTTTCCGTCTGTCTTCCCTGCTGCATGTGGTATATAGCGTGAAGCTGACAACACAAAAAGACTATTATTGTTTCTTATGTGAAATATGAACGTGAACATCGCTAAGTGCGAAGGTATGAGAACTTTAACATTAAGAGTTGTTGACCTATTTGGCTGTGCTCACCTTTGCTACTGCCAAGAGATAGGTCATATAGTAAAAGTGTACTAGTGAAACTGAATACTTATATGTAACACTCTTCCGTTACTGAGTGAAAGACAGACAACATTTATATTGAGAAATATAGTAAATTTTATATAACAGATTATGCACTTGGTGATATATAATGTAGGTAATTAAATTATAACCTTACTGATAAACAATGGATGTCATAACAATACCCAACTAATGTGAGTTGCGAAGTCGTGGGAGTGCGTCGTTATCGTGATAAATACAATCCAAGGCGGTCGAGGTCGTTTCCTTCCTTCATACTTGCCTACTTAGTAAAGAATATATTGTTCGTTTTTTTAGTCTTTTTTTACCTTCACGGTGTATTCCGCATAGCAGGGTAGGCAGTGGGAGCCTGTGTTAATACACTCCGTTTCTCACTTCTTAAGACACAATTCTTAAGACATTGCGTATTGAGTGGACGAACTTAACGCCACGCTTTGACTCGTTATCAGAAGGGAAAAGAAAATATTAAATATTCCATTCCATCCAAGGCTGTGTCTGTAAACGCGACGTTTGTGGATTAAATTCCACTTGGGATAATGACATATTTAATATTTTCTTTTCCTCGTTTTGGTAACACGACAACGCGTTGAGTTCCGACTCCCAACAAGCAACGTCCTAAAAATTCGTCAGAAAATCGGAGGAAAGGGAGTAGTCTAAATATTAGGTTCCTTTCCTGCAGGATACATTGTGAACCTAATAACAAGTAAATAAATAAGTAATACGAACCGACAAAACGTTAAAAATCCGCATCGATGTCGTCATCTTTCTCGTAACTGGAACAATGCTATGTCTAAACCAACACAGCACTTGTCCTTTTAAAGAGTGAAAACCGTTTAACTTATGGTTAATGAATTTGACACATATGTATTTGTAGCTACATACGTCTGACACAAATTTCTCATTCCTTGGACTGTTATTATTGCAATTTCTCTTTAATACTTAGAAGTATGTAATGCTATGAAAGAATATAGGTATGTTGTGAGTTCGATTCCTATTTGGGGATTGAATTGAGTTTTCGTTTCCTCGTTTTCATAACAAGATAGCGCGGCGCTTAGTTCCTTTTCTCTGGTATCAGTGTGCTCCACATATAGCGTAAAGCTGAAAAATACTAATGTATAACATTAGATTCGAGACCAGTACTCCATTATGCGTCACCAGGTTTTCTTTGCCTACACTAACTTTAAAAATGCATGAGTATGCAAATTTAAATAAAAACCACCTATCACACCATTGAAATCTTATAAAGTCTTTTTTTTTTATTTGAGCCTTGTAACCGTGCGTGAAAAAACACTTAATTTTGTTACCAAATAACGCTCATTAGTTCTAATGACCCGCCCACTGCCTCCCGTCACACGACGCCGTTTGACTGCTTCCGCCGATAGCTCTTATATGTGCGACAACACAAGCTGTTGTCGCATCGCAGTACTGGTCTGATTGTGAATGCGATGGGTGTGGGTTCGATTGTTAGTGAGGGGTTAGATATAAAAAAATCGAGATATAACGTGGATGGAAAGAATATTGGATTTTCGTTATGTACCGAGCTATATGCGGGATGCAATATTATTGGAAATCTGCAGAATCTGGTACTTTCATATTTATTGTGGTACTTCCCAATTACATCACGGGACCATTAAAATTAATATGACACATATTTTTATTAAGACTGTTAGAATCATCTTAAATACATTTTACAGTTAAGACAGTTAAGCGTCGGTATATTAAAATAATTAACCAGATTTATTTAATTGAACATAAACATAATAAAGAATAATATAGAATTCCTTATTAATTCAGTAACAAGAACAGTCTGCAATGACTACGGAGCGGTATAAATAAATCAAAATTATTATAAGAGCTAACGAAGCAACGTTACTTGCCAAAAACTTACTATATTCCAAGAGCAAGAGCTTTGAAATAAAATATAATAAGCACCAGCATTGAGCTCTCCGCCACTCAACACGCAATACCTCCAGAATTAGGCGGAAAATAGAGAACGGAAATGACTTAATAGAAATGACATGTCTTAACCCTAGGTTCCCAGGTTGCCTCTGCCCCCCCGCCATGTGCGGGATACGGCGTGTAGCTAAGAAAACATTATAACAACAAAGGCATATCTAATACCGAAATTATAGTTAAAGTAAAAGTGTACAAAAACCGAGGTTAAGCGCCGTGAACGACTTCCTAAACAAATAAATAAGCTTATCAGATGAATGTCTAAATTGTATTCGAGTCAAGGTCGTTTCTTTATGCTTAGTTTTTGCGGTATCGCGAATGACTTACACTTTTTTGTCTGTTATGCGAATATCTTAAGTTGAATGTTGAATTATTTTATATTATAATTTTAATTAAAAACATATATTTTGTGGCCATCCTGGCGCAGTGGCACAACTGATAATTGTAAAGGCGACGGTCGGGGGCTCGATTCCCATTCGGGGGTGTAAATATTCAATATTTTCATTTTCGTTTCTCTGGTAACGAGGCAAAGCGCGGCACTGAATCAATTAATTACTATAAAAAAGAAATTACATACAGATAATAAAAATTATACTATTGAACAAAAGAAAAAATATTACGGAATCAATAGACAACAGAAGAATTAAAGAAGATAAATAATGTTTCCCTTTGGTAGATTCCTCGTTGAATGGGTAAAAAGTGAGGAGGAGAATGTTGTGTCATTATTCTCTTTCTAAATATTACGAAAATCTTAAGTAAATGTTTAGATTCTACCGAATGACAATAATAAGTAGCAATAAATATTTGCCTGCCAAAAATAAAGCATGGCACTTCTTTTTTTCAATAAAAATATTTTTCTTCATTAGCATCTAACATTCCAGAACCAAACTCTACAACCGTGCACAATTTGTACAATTGCTTCTAAATTATCAACTCATTTATACAATAGAACGTTTAACCTCACAGATAATTAAATAGCAACATCACAAAACATAATGGGACGATTTGTTAACCTGATTGCACAGATTCTATCTACTCCATAACGTCTGTCGGTATCGGTAGTTATACTCGACTGCTCGAATAGTGCATTATGCAACAGTACGGATGAAAAACCAAGGGCTCAGGGACGTTGACCCGGTGCAGCCTTTGTTGCTCTTGCTGGCGCGCAACGGTTGTGAAATAACGTCTTTGGTAACATTGTAGAACGATTTTAGTGTAAAAAATTGATTATATTTTTTTTTTGTTTTATGTTGTATTAGTGAGATATGTATGTAGTATCTATGCATCTTTATGTTCTCCATTCCCATAAAGACACTTCCGTTCCCTACTTTCAGTCGCATATGAGAAGAGAGATTTGATTTAAATTCCAAAGCGGGAAACTTATTCACGTCTTATCCCAGCCATCTATGAAGCAATGTTCATATTTAAATCTAGATCTAATAATAATAATAGGTGGTCCATAAATTAAATAACAACTTTCCAATGAATCATTTGACCTCTAAGACGTTTGATTGAATCATACACCACGTTTTGAATATTTGTTACCTATATTGTCTCTACAAATATGAACCTATTAAAACATTTTTTTTATCAGTTTCACGGGATACAGCGTCCCGCACACAGCAGGATAGACAGAGGGAACCTACTTAAGACAGTTCGTTCCCCATTTTCTGCCGAATTCTGGAGGCATTGCCTGTGGAGTGGCAGAACTCAACGCCACGCTTTGCCTCGAGACCCAAGCGATGAAATGGAAATATAAACGTAAATAAATATTTCACTTCCTCGAGTGGGGATCTAACTCACAACGGTCGCGTTGCAGTCACACCCTTGTGTCGCTGCGCCACGACGGCCTCACCATATTTTACAACATATACAAACATATTTTTTCATTTAAAAATAACTTTTTACTTATTCTATTTGGGGATATTGCTAAATTATAAACTTACTTTACTACGTTTTTTATAAAATTTTCAGCGTCACACAAAGAAGGAGCCTAGTGTTTAGGTATGCATATATTTTTATCCCGATTTTCGAGTCATTGCGTGTCAGAAGTCAATGCTGCGATTTGTCTTGTTACCAAAGGGAAAAAATGACAAATTATTTTAGAATGGGAATTGAACCCGTAAGTATCATTTTTGGAGTACGACGCTGTGTCGCTGGGCCAGACGACCTCATATTAACTATTAAGCGACCAAAACCCTTTTCTTATATTTTTCTGTTATTTTAATAGAGGTATTCATATTCTCCATTTTCCACTCAATTTTTAAAGATGGCATCTAAATGTTGGAACAATGCTACACATCCTATCCTATCCTATATATATATATATATATATATATAATAACGGACGCGCGCAGCTTCGCTTGCGTATTTAAGGGTGAATTCTAATAACCCATGAAACATGTGTTCAATGAAATATTTTTAAGAGTCTAAATTTTAAATTTTATAAAAATCGGTGGCGATTTAAAGATTTTTTCATACAAACTTTCAACCCCTTATTTGCACCCTTAGGGGGTGAATTCTAGAAAACCATGAAACACATGTTCAATTAAATATTTTTAAGAGTCTAAATATCAAATTTTATATTATTCGGTGGCGTTTAAAAGATTTTTCCATACAAACTTTCAACCCCTTATTTGCACCTTTAGGGAAGGAATTCTAGAAAACGATGAAACAT